>JASSUY010017250.1:0-32918 GCA_032466535.1 Forpus xanthops
CATCTCCTGTATCAGTCCTTCAGAGCAGGGGAAGCTGTGTGCAGTTTTGGATCGTTGTCTGCTGATGCTGATCGTTCTCTTACTGCAGAACTGGTCAGGTTTCATTAAAATGCATTCTTTGTTGAGATGACAGTCAGAGGGCCAGTCGCTGATGACCTGAAGATATCTAGTTGGTGGGCTATAAAAGCATTATACATGTTTTATATACATTATATGTGTTTACTGTGTGGGTGGTGAGGCACTGGAATGGGTTGCCCAGGGAAGTTGTGAATGCTGCATCACTGGCGGTGTTCAAGGACGAGTTGGACAGAGCCTTGAGTGACATGTTTTAGTGGGAGGTGTCCCTGCCCATGGTAAGGGAGTTGGAACTAGATGATCTTAAGGTCCTTTCCAACCCTAACTATTCCATGATTCTTAGATGGTGGTTAGAGGGGAAAATGTAGATAAAGGTTCAAAAATTATTATAAAACCAAAGACAGCTTATGCAGATCTCCTTCTGATACTTTTTTTTCTCTTCTAAAAGTTGTGTTTTCCTAACATCATTATCTGTCAGAGCATATTAAAAAAAATAAATATCTATAATTAATTTGAACTCAGAAATATATGGGACTCAAAAAATTTCATTTGTTGTTTTGTTCATTATGACAATCCAGAAACAGTGAATACAACCAGCTTTTTGGTGCAGTAACTGAATTCATCCTAGTGTGTTGTAGCATTTATTTCAAGCATGCCTTCTTTCAAAGTATATTCTGAAAACACAAGTGGGAAGAGGCAGTGGAAGAGAAGCATTAACTTTCTGTTGCTGTCAGACCAATCTAATTTGTAGTATCTCTTACAACTAATTGCTTAAATAAATTGCATTTTGCAGCACAGATAGGAGCCATATTAGATTTTTGGAATTCTGATCCTACTCCAGAATGTATCATGAAGAAGTTTTCATTACACTCTTGTGTAGGCTTTTTAATGGCTCTAAGCAGCTAATTAAGTTATTCTAACCGGAATAACATCTTCCACACAAAAAGTCTTCTAGTGGTTTTGTTTGGTCTTAAACTTCATATATAGCTTTTCCAGTGGGAGTTTTAAGACTTCAGAAAATGATGATGCTACTATTTGTTAACTTTTTATTTTTTTTTCCCAGACTTTCCTCTCAAAGACCTTCACAGGCTATCTAAGAGTAACCAGTTCAAAACAATGCAGTTCTGTTGATCCAGCTTGCACTGTTCTAATTTACACCAGCTGGGAAACTATCAAAGACAATTTTCCAGTGTTTGCCCCCAGCAGCATGCTATTAATTGTATCATTCACCACTACTGCAACTGCAACTGTCATGCAACTGCTTTGGAAATAGAATAGAGCTCAGAGATTTCACAGCATTTATCAATTGTGCTTTAATTACCTTGACCAGTTGAGAGCAATTTGAACATGTAAAACTCTGTAAACAGAGGTAATACCACTTGTTGATCCATCCAATAAAACTGGGGAGAAGGTGAAAAAAATGAGGCAGGAGAGTTCTCTGAAGTAAAAGCCTTCTTCAAGCCCTCTTTAAGTCAATCATTTACACAGTTATGTGATTGGATTCAGGGTGACATTCCTACATAAAAAGCCTTTCATACCATAGTATCAACCATTTCCCATGGCACACCTAATAACCACACAGTGTTTGAAACAGCATTCCTATATGGAGACTAGTACTACTGTAAACATGATTCAAAGTAACAGAATCAGTGCTTGCGTTTATATTCTTGAAGAGCAGAACCCAACACAATTCCTTTCATATTTTTATATTCTTTTTTTCCTTTTAATATTTTTTTTCTGTTTCTGAAATTCCCTATATCCAGCTTTCCCTCCATTTATGAGATAGTTTATTAGTATCTTCCTCTTTAGACAGTTGCATTCACTAGCCCAGCTGAGCATGCACCCAGTATTGAAAGTAATTCAGTTTTGCTGGGCATGTTGTGAAAAAGACTGAAGAGTCCTACAAACATTGCAGTGGGCTCAGCAGCAGTGCTTATTGTATTTGTCTTTGTGCATGCATTGCCTACCTGCTGAGATCATTTCTCTTAATTATTTATGCATATAAAAATCTCTAACAGTAACTCTAACAGCAAGTAATTCTAACAGTTCTACCAGAAAGCACCACTTGGAGCCTGTCTCAACACAGCTCACCAGATGTTCTGCAGAAGCACCTGCCGAGCCCTTCAATCACTGCTTGCGCTCCTGCTGCTGCGAAGGTTCAGATGAGGGTGAAGGATAACAGCTTCTCATATTTATTAACTTGCAAAATAAGTGCAATCAGTTTTACAGACTAGCTGAGAATTGCTTAGCTGTTGCTGAAACACAGTCATATCTGAGCAGCAGTAACTATTTAACAGCAGATAATGTAACTGTGGATTAAGACAGGAAGATGAATAACATTACCACCACCTTGAATGAATTAGACAATTTACTGGGTACAGACCAGCTATTCAAGCTGAAACTGATCCAGGACATTAGATTTAACACTCTGCTTTAAGAAAAAAGTCAACAGATCGTCACTTGTGGTAACTATTCAGCATTCTGATGTCGGAGTTTATGAAGATATGCCAGGCATACACAGAATCATAGAATAATTTGGGTTGGAAGTGACATTAAAGACTATCGAGTTCCAACCTCCCTACCATGGAAAAGGTCACTTTCCACTAGACCAGGTTGCTCAAAGCCCTGTCCAACCTGGCGTTGAACACTGCAAGGGATGGAGCATCTACAACTTCTCTCAACAACCTGTCACAATGCTTCACCACCCTCACAATAAAAAATTTCTTCCTAATAGCTGATCTTCATTTATGCTTTTTCAGTTTAAAACCATTACTTCCTTTCCTGTCACTACATGCCCTTGTAAAAAGTCCCTCTCCAGCAGTCAAAATTGTTAGGCAAATTTTGCCCTTAGCCAGCTATATTGGCTGCCACCAATCACATCTTTATTTTCTGTGTGCCTTAGTATAGTTTCCAAGTGGATCTACTCCACAATCTTGCTGGGAACTGAGGTGACACTGACCAGTCTGTGGTTCCCTGGGTCTTCCTTTTATCTCTTTTTAAAAATAGGGGTTATATGTTTCCCCTTTTACAGTCAGTGGCTTTGATGTTCACACCAGACTGCCATAGCTTGCAAATATGATGGATAGCAATTTAGCCCCTTTACCCACCAGTTCCCTCAGAATCTGTGGATGCACCTTGTGAGGTCCCATGGACTGGTGCACCTTCAGGATTTTTAGATGTTCTTGAACCTGACATTCTTCAGCAGCGGATGGTTCTTTATTCTCCTAGTCTCTGCCTTTGCTTCCTGTGACTTCAGTGGTATGACTGGAGCACTTGCAAGTGAAGACCAAGGCAAAAAGCCATGGAGTACCCTAGCCTTCTCCATATTCCAGATAACGAGGTCTGCCATTTCTTCTGGAGGGAGTCCAGATTTTGCCTAGTCTTTATTTTACCACCAATGAATCTAGAGAAGCTTTTCCTGTTGAGCTTGATGTCTCTGGCCAGATACAATCTTACCAGGCCTTCAGTTTTCCCAGCCTCATGTCTGGCTATTTTAACAATTACTCTGTATTCCTCCTAGGCTACCTGTCCTTGCTACCCTCTGTAGGCTTCCTTTTTGTGTTTGCTTGTCCTGGAGCTCCTCACTCATCCATGTAGGCGTCCTGGCAGTTTTGCCCAAAGAAGTTAGAAAGCATATGAAATACAAATGTAATGATAATCAGACAATTTGTACAATTTCTACATAATTGGAAGTAAAAATATAATGCAAAAGTATTCCAAGCTTCCTGCTTATTAAGAATGTTGCAGTAAAGTGTAACTTAATTAAAATATCTGGTTAAACAAGGAAAACAGATCCAGATTGATTCAGTTGACCCTTAGGTTGGGGCTTGCACTCAACTATGCCTTGATTCAGAAATCTGAATTCAGAGTCCTGCTGCTGTCCCTGAAAAGGGACAGGCTATGCCTTTTTTCCTTCTGTGGCTGACACCTGCTGCATTGCGAGTCTCAGCAACAAAGCAACATGCACACAAAACATGCAAAAAATAATGTATTCTGACTCCCACAGAATTGCAGCTAAATTCAGCTCAGTAGTTGAGAGTGGCAGAGAAAGTAATGCTTGCATCTGTTACAGTTGCTGCAGTTGAAGGTGTGAGTTATGAAGGAGATTTGCTAGACTCCTCAGCCTCTGAGCACACCAGAAGGAAGCAAGATGAACTGATGCCAAAGCATGAGCTGTTTCCAAATGCAGCAACCTGTGCAGAACCAGAAGGTCACAGACTGCAGCTGGCCCAACTGCAAGTGATACAAAGGGAACAGTCTTAACAAGCACTGAAGTGCCAGACAGGAAAAAGAGGCTTCAGTGCTAATCTGTTCAAAATGAGGAGCTGGCCTGGGATTAGCTGAGAGAGAGGGTGAGGAGCATGTGGGAACTCTTTGTCCCTGTGCCTGATAGACACTCTTCTTAAACATTCTGGTAGACTACTTAGTCTGCTCTATACATGTGGGATAGATTCACCCTACACCTCCTTTGAACAGGGCAGAATGTGAGATGATAGGCACTTCCACTGTTGTGGGTTTGTTTTTTTTTTTTTTTCCCCAAATTCTCTCTTCCAGAGTGCCAGCATGGCCCCTGGCCCCCATCTGTTCCTTGTCTGTTGGCCTCAGTTTGACTTTAGCATTGCATTGACCATCACTGACATCACTGGATCATAATCTATTGTCTCCATGTATTTCCCAAGACACTACTTCTATTTGTCTCTGCTTCTTGTAAAATGTTTTCTGACAAAACTAAAACTTTAGGAAACTAGAAGGGATGCTCCAATTACAGAGGTCAGAATAGGAGTCTGTCAACTAAATATTTGCCAGAAGTAGAAGCTATCATTTCTAGTCAATTGGACATGTTACAAATTTCCCTCTACTCTAGAATTAGAAAGTGACTGCTTTTCAAAGATAGCTGTAGTTAGAGAAAATAGATTTTATTTGCTCAAAGCCCTTGCTTAGTCTTCAGTAAAGAATAATTTGACTCAGGGAAAAAAAAGATAAAAAAAAAAAAAAAAAAAGAAAACTGCTTTCCTTCCTCTTTAGGGAAGTTCTATATTGAATCCCAAGCTGCTTTTACAAAAGACTAGTACCAATGTTAGCCTTTAAAAATCTGCATAATATAACCTACTCTTGGAGAAGCCTTAGTCCTGAAACATAGTTATTTCATTTGCTTCTCTTTCCAAAGTAGTTCTGTGCCACACTTTCAGCTTGATAAGTTCTAGATTGTTTGGGTTGATGATCATTCTCTGCAGGTCTGAAAAATTAAACTATGTTTTTGGGATACCAGACTACATCACTAAAACTAATGAGAGCTTGGTCTGCAGTGGGAGCAGAACCATATGTTCAAGGAACACCATGGTCCTTCCATCTAGTAGCTAGGTAAATAAATGATATGCAATCCCTGCGGAACATCAAGAATGTAAATTAATTAAGGAGTCAACTCTTTTAAGGAACAAGGATTTTGGTTTGAGAAAATATAAGATTAAACTGCAGCAACAAGTAAGGACTAAAGAAGCAAATGCAGAGGCAATTAATTTATTATTACAGGTATATTGATTAAATAATAATGACTCAATATTCCTCCAAGTAATAATTAGACCTTGCACTTTAATGGGAAAACACAATCAAAATTCACAGACACAGTCTAGGAGAGGCAAAGCTGAATCCTAACAAATTGTCAGTAAATGGAGTTCACAGAGTTTTCCACTGAAGCACTTCTGTGCTACCTTAACTGTAAGAGAAACCTCAAATTGAGGGCCTTTGTTCTTACATCTTATTTGGAAATGTAAAAGCCTGACATTCAGCTCTTTCTGAAAGTCTTCTCAGCCTTCTGGACACAGTGTGATTTCTTGGCCCTAGTAACTGGAGCTATAGAATCAATGATAGCTTTAGGATTACAGGACTAGGTTTCACCCAGTGCAGCCTGGGCACCAAATTTCCCCAATGAGTCTATCTACTACAAACAATTATTTGGCTGAAAAACTAGTGTCCTCTCTCTGCACAAAACTTTCCACAAAGGCTGATAGAGAGACACACGGCAGACAGCAATATTGTGAGTCTGGAGCTCTTTTGTCTGTTGTGGAAAGCTGATTACTGCCAGTGAGGACTTTTTCCGTGAGTAATATATTGATATTCAGTGAAAATATCCAGGGCATTATAATTGCATGCAGGAGAATTAGCTGGTTTCCCTGGCTCAACAGCCAGGCTTTTAGCTATCCCCTCATTTCCTCTTTTAATCCAGCCTCAATTTCACCCAGTGATTAGCACAAGCCTGCTCTAAATCATAGGCTCACCACTGGTGTGAGCTGCTGCTGCATGTATATATCAGTGCCCTTTCCTAGAAGAGCAGTGAAGTTGCCCACAGATCCAGGGTAGATAATTAAGGACTTGTGAGATTTTAATTTTTTTCAGTTTTCAAATAAATATTATTTTACAGAAAATGCATCACATCTACATGCTAAGAAAACTGCAGTAGTACAGCGCAAACAGCTCATATAGCAAGTTGGTGTGCATATAACTTTTGTAGTTGCATAGAGCCAAGCTCAGTTTGCCTTTTGTTATATCTGGTATGTGCACCTCTGTTAACACAGCAGAGACATTTTTGTAATGAATTAGAGAAGTAAAACCAGGCTCTGAGTAAAATACCTCAAGAATATTTTGAATTATCAGCATGTAATCACCTCCCTCTCTCTAAACTCTGCTAGAAGTTTAGGTATCATTTTAAAGTGTCTGAACTCAGCAGAATCAGAAAACTGCAGATCTTTTGTCAAAAGACTTCACATCAAACTGTACCTGTTCCAGCAGCAATAGACTTTCACCACAATTCTTTAAAAACACCTATGTGTGAGATCTTTACTTAAAAACTTAAACAATTTGTGGGTTCTCATTTTCTTACTGAGATCAAAAATTCTACCTTTTAATACACAAGGTATGTCCCACATAATGCCCTTTACTTGATGGCTGCATATGACTCTGGTATAAGATTTACCAAAATTTTGTTGGGCTACTTTGTTAGAGCTGTATTTTCCTAATCGATTCCGGGTATTCTGTCATTGGCTTTTTTTTTCTCAGTCCTTTTTATCTCTTGGCCTCTTTGATATACCTATCACATTCTGCCTCACAGCTAGTTTCCTGGAATAGAAAATTGTTACATAACAGTACAATTCCTGACATGACAGAGTGACAAAGGCTGCCTGATTTCTGAAATACCATATTGTCAATAAAACAGCCTGTAAATGAATTGGCATCATCTGAAATATAAATAATAGCCAGGTAGCATTTTGTTAATGTAATGCAGTACTTTAAAAAAGCACAACATGAAAATGTTCTAAATGGAAGCTGATATCATGTTTCCTTTCTGATTAAAAAGAAATCAGATTGCTCAGTGATGCTTCTGTTGCTAGCTGATTTGCAAGCATCACCACCTTTCCAAACACTCACAGCTTCTGAGGGTGATGGACCTCGTCAGGAAAGCGCAATCTGATACCGAGCTGCATAAATTGCTTTTTGCTTCCCCTCTCCTGAATGTGTACAAGTTACAGAAGAAAAAAAAAAGAGGATAAAATGTTAAAAAATGTGTCTTTTCCTGACACATTCCTTAGCGTATTTCCGCTGCACATGCTTCTTTCACTCAAACAAGCTCTTAATTTTCCCCATTTCCTTGGTTTATTATTATTTTTCTCCCTACACATTTTAATTTCTTTTCTTCCTAAAGGGCTGTTTTTAACAGCTGCATCTCCAGCTGTCAAGTGAATAATTCAGGGGAAATTTCTCACCATTGCAAGAATTATTCTACAAAATACTTTGAACAGACTTCAAGATTGTTAAAAAAAGCTTCACATGACAACTGCATGCACGGGGCGCTTTATCAGTGGACAATACAGCTCTTTATGATGCGTACTTAACCTTTACCTTACTTTGAGCAAAGAGTTTATTGCAGACACATTTACCCCTGATGACAAAGGTCCTGTCCTTGAAGACTTTGGCTTTTAAAGCCTTCTTTTCAAAGGATCTTTGACATTTGTCTGACTCTGAGTAGGATTTTCAAAATATACTAGCCAGCACTGCATGTAGTGATCCAATGCAAACAAATCTGAGAGATCTCTAAACAAAGCATTACTTATGGCTGATCATACAACTGTCTAAACAGAGGGACTCTGCTCTCACACTTCAGTAGTTGGAAGGCATGCAGTACTTTCTGAGCTGGTTTAGAGTTTGCATAGTTATGCAGCAGTAAACATGTATGATAAATATCTCCCATATACATCACATTGTTTAGAAAATAACTTCTTTTAGCAATTGAAATATCCCAGAGATATTCAAACCCAAGGCCCTCAGCTGAATAGGAATGTATAAAAAACAAATGCTTATGACTTAGTAGAGAAGCATGGTGTTCACTATGTAAACGGGGGTAGGTTCCAGACATCATGATGCATAAACATTTTTGGAATGCTTGGAATTTGGTGAGAGAGTTAAATGTGACATCTTTTCCCTTTTTTTTTTACCAGCTAGGCCAAAGATGATCCTCAGATCTGTGCCCTCACAAAGTTGTAGAGGTTTTATTCTCTTGTGAACCTTTATTGTCTGCTTTTTAATACAATTTTTTTTTCTTTTCTACCCAGGTATGTCAGATGCTAGTTCTGTATCAAATAGGCTTAAATTAATGATCTGTAGTGACTGCTACCTTTTCTGTCAAATCAAATGCGTATAAAAATGGAAACACAAATCAAACTGCTCTCAGGTCAGTTCTATCACCCATTAAGCATAATAGTGTTCCCAGGACATGAAAAGATTGATTTAGTGATCCAGAAGATCCTTTCTAGTCTTCATATCCTGAGATAGTCATGTCTCAGTCTCATACACTGGCCTTAACTTTACATACGTTAAGTTATTTTACTATACCTGTTTCTCCTGTTCTCAATGTTTAGCATGATAATCCTGAGCTTTATGTCTGAATATGACTTCTTTCATCAATATATTGGTCGAAAGCTCATGGAAGGTGTTCCAGGAGGTCTATACTGTCATGGACAGTGTAGGCTCTTTTTTCAAGAGTTAATTTGAAGCTATACTGGTATTCTGCAAAGGCTCCTGAAGAAAAAGAAACATATAGTTTGTGCTTAAATATCTTCTGCACACGTCATGAAACTGACCCTCAAGACTGATAATGATGCATCATCTTACTGTAGGTGATAAAATGTGCCTTGGAAGATGGACTTTCAGCTACTTCTCTAAAATCAGTGAGACATAGGTACTGTGAGTAAGACACTGCAGCATCTAAGGCCAACATTAACAATTCTCAGTTGTCACATGGATAGCAACCAAAAGGAAAAAGCTATAAATATATTCTTCTCTGCTCCTTTTCTCCTATCCCACACTGAGGCAAAAGCTGATCATTATCTTATTGATTCTGGCCAGCAACGGTGTAGAGTAAATTACAAAATCAGATAACCTTTTTTCTGAGCCTTTGTAAACTAATTATGCCTATTAATCACAGAGACCTCAGAACCATTCCCTCACATTAGAAGTATTTCTGCAGCAGGAACATCTTCCATTTTCTTTACACTTGACTACTGCCTTGCTAAAGCAAAAGATACTTCATTATCTTTCCTCAGCAAGCTAATGAGACTAGCCAATTTATTGCTATGATTAATAAAGAAACTCATTAAAAAGTTTTTAAAGAAACGAAAATCAAAGCAGAGTCACCCTTCTTTAGCAACAACTCAGGAGAATCCACTAAAAAAAAACCAGCATAGGTCTAGGTAATACATAGAAGGAAAAATTTTACATTCTCATCTCTGCTGATTTGACCCTAAATGGAGGATCATGGAGATGTTTCACGCTTTTCTCAGCTGTTGTATAAGTTGGTATGCACTGTTTCCTACATGACAAACTCCAGGAAAGGTTTTGTTTCTAAGAAAGTAGAAGCGCCTTTATAGTGCATGCAGAGTTTTCCTGAATATCAAAGCAAAAAAAGCTAACCTTTAAGATCAGATGCTTTAGTGGATAAAACACTCATTTACAGATTCACTGAACTGCCTTAAGCAGCTTAAACATCAGACAGACAGATACATTCTTCACCTTGTTAAGGCTGACACATATGGACCAAATCTTGCAATGAAACAAACGCATGAAGCTCTTAATGGCTCTCTAAAGCAATGCTCAGTGATGTCAGACACAGCGGATGTAAAAGGCACATAGCTGTGACATGTGGTCCCAGCCATGGAATGACAGTTTATGAGGAGACAGAAGAATAAAGGGTACAGAACAAAGAGAAAAATGTGAGCAATGTAAAGTAATTTAAAAAGGCATAATAAAAAATAGGGATTTTTCATTTATTTATTTTTCCAATGAATATATTCTTTTTCATTATATTTCAGGTTTTATAGGGTAACTTTTGCCAAAGAAAAAGAATGAAAGAAGGGAGAAGGAGAGGGAGAGGGAGAGGGAGAGGGAGAGGGAGAGGAACAAGCAAAGGGAAAGATGTTTAGGGAAGGGTTTCTCTGTATATATATCCCAAAGTTTATTGCTTTCTCAAGCTCCCTCTTTTCTCCTGCGCCAAAGTGCTGCCCAAAAGGCAAAAAGCCAGCCTGACCATCTGTTCCTGTCATGCTGCTGCGGTACAATTTGACCCTGCCGGGTATAGAAGATAAAATAGGTGAATCTCTAGAAACTTTTCCAGCATTTCTTTTTATGGTCTGTAAATTTAAGGATTTGTATTTTCATTTTAAAAGTCTTTTTATATAAACTGAAATGGTAGACACCTATTAATATAGCACAAGCATTTCTGTCTTTCCCAATTTGGCTTTAAATGTAGATAATAGCACACTATCAGAAGTATCAGAAGTCTCATGCACTTAGATCATGCTTGTGCATATCATGTGCTTCATTCAGTTTGTCATATTTATCATCAGTGTGTCTAAAAAGAACAAAGCAGCCTTATTACTTGGCTTCCTTATACTAAAAAGCCTTTTTTCCCTTTCAGATGTCAGTGAAATATCTCAGTTCTTGTGTTCTGCCTCCAGAAATATTTCAATTCAAGTGAAACATTAAAATATTTTTCCAGAAGACATTGAAAATGTTACCAAAGTAAAGCAGGGTATCATGCGATATAAATCCAGTTACTTTACAACCATGAAGCCAGTGAAGGTCACTATGTTTTTTCTACTACACTCACAAGAATAATTCAAAAAAAAGCCAGGGATTTTAAAACAGCAATGCAAGTTTTTGCTTAGTAGTATCATTTGCAGGAATATAAACATAGGCTTGGAAATAAGTTAGAATACCATATGTTGTACAAAGGCTTACAATTAAAATTCAGGTTGTGTATTTCACATGCATTCTTATTTTAACAAAAACTGTAGTAGACTGATAAAAGAAACAAACTATAGTTCCGTGTTTCTATTTAGTGATTAATTGCAAGTTCAAATGAACAAGAAAATTTGATAATATTTAGAATGTGTTAGGCTATGCAGGTTCTTGCATGTTACAGATTTTAACTAACTACAATCCTCATCTTAAACTGTTACTCTTTATTTAAATCAAGTATACATTTGTGCAAAACCAGTATGGGTGAACTCTGTGCTTGTACTGTGCTTAGTACACTGAGGACTTTACCCACAATGCTCCCAGGCCTGGTAGAAATATAATGAAATAATATCAATGCATACATAATACATGCATTAATATATGCAACACCTTTGAAAGACAATCACTTAGGCCACCTAGAGGCTCTTGCACCCTTCTGTAAACATAAACCTCAACCTAAGACATAAAATGAAATCAAATTAAAAAAAACCAAACAAAAAAAAAAAAAAAAAAAAAAAATAATTAAAGCAAAACAAAACAAATCAAGCAAAATAAAATAAAATAAAACAAATATTTGGCTTCTACTTAGAATAAGATTGGGATCTTTCATATATTTTTATGACATAAAAAAGAAAAAGCATGAAAGGAGAAAAGTAGCCATGTGAAAAGTTGTAAAACATTGAATACAACCTACTTTGCTTACCCCAGTGATGAAACTAAGGAGCAGGTGACCAAAAGATGCACATATGTTGAAAAGAGCTTGTTGTCAGAGAAGGGATGAGAAGCTGCCTGTGGCAGCTTGCAGGGTCTGCGATCAACAGGTTTTAATTAATTCCCAAAAGAAGAGAGCTACTTTGAAGAAATCACCAAACTAGAGCCTTGAGGCAAACACAAAGTATACCTGTAGGTTTGTTTTGTATTTCACTGCAGGGCTGTAGCATATCAATACTCATACTACGTTTAAAGTAGCTTTTAAATCTGGTTGGTTGGGTGTTTTTTTTTTTTTCAAAGGAGATGAGCTCTTCAAGATAAATTCTTTTTAAAATCACACACTGTACAAAGCCTCTCCCAAGGCCATTGAAAGAAAAGTGCAGAAGAGTAAAAAGCTTACTGGGCTTGCCTGTTTGTTTGTATTAGCAGCCAATAACATACTATACCATTAATGTCTTTAACACAATTACACAACTGAAAAATATCTGTCTCCACACAGATATAAGCATAAAGTTGTGCACTTAAAGGAACTGTTATAATAAAATAACACATTGGGTTGGGCATTCCTGCATCCAGGCATCTTGTACTGTATGTGGAAATTTATCATGCTTCTGCATGAGACAAAATGTCCCATGAAGAACTATCGTAGATGTGAGAAAAAAAATCTATATGAAAACATATTGCTCCTTATTCAAATAAATACAGTTTTTCAAAACATCTGGAATCCTGAAATAAACCTGTACTTGCTATTTTTGAGCTGTTGGCTTATAAGGTTCGGATTTGTAGGATGGTGAAGGGGTTGATTCACTGTGGAGCAGCAGAAATCATACAATTCCATGGTTTGTTCTCCTAGATACAAGAAAAGATCAGATTTACAAGATTCAGCAGCAGGAAGAATATGATTAGCTTTTTCTAACTCTTTATTTCACAGCTCCATTAATACTGTGTCCTGGATGTTGTCACATGAGCATGTCTGATGTTCTTGCTTGTTGCTAAAATATTTGTAAGCACGCTGAGGAAAGACATTAAGGGGCAGGTGGGCAGAGCAGAGCCATGCATGCAAAGAACAACTTAGGCATAACCTCTTCTCTGTATAGACAACTGTAATGAGGACTCTCCCTCATTACACTGCAAATGTATGCCTTAGAAGATCCTGACTGCACTTGGAGCTATTGTGCAGACCGTGCATCTAGTTATTTCCCTTCCTGAACTCACACATAAATTGCAAGAAATCACTATCATTTGCAGCTCACAGTGTGGTAAAAGGATGGAGTTTGTGAAAGAAAAATGGACCAAGTCCAGGAAGAAGACCCCAACAAACCAAAAATAACAACAACAAAACAAACAAGAAAAACAAACAGAAAAAAAGCAACAATGAAGACAGATAAGAAGCAGAGGCAACAGTCTGGAAGCAAAAGGCTGGGACATGGCAGTAACCAAAAAGGCAAGGCAATGAACAATCAAAAGGCATGGGATGAAAAATAAGGAGTTAGGCATAACAGGACACACCAGCCAGAAGGCTAGAATAAGGCAAGAAATAGTATCTGGAATTTGCTAAAAATGCTCATTACATAAACCAGTACTGGAAAATTTTCTTACTGAACATTAAAAACCTAGTGCCACCGTAACAAATGCCCGGCAATTAACTGATCTACAGAAGTCTATAAAGAAGTGTTGGTAGCAGAGCACTTGCCAACTATCCTGCCTACAAAGCCTGTGGGATTTACATTCAGCCAGTTTCCTGAATCTGAAACATCATAAATTCACAGAGTTAATACAGAAAACGAAAGTATCAATTGTACCAAAAAAAAAAAAAAAAAAAAAGACAGATGATAGGGCTGTTGTTGCCTAGGGAAGTTGCAAATGCTCCATCATTGACAGTATTCAAGGCCAGGTTGGACAGAGCCTTGGGTGGCATGGTTTTAGTGGGAGGTGTCCCTGCCCATGGCAGGGGGGCTAGAACTAGATGATTTTAAGGTCCTTTCCAACCTTAACTATTTCATGATTCTATTCTATGTTGTCTATTTCAAAGGAGTATTCTTTCCTCCAGCATAGTAGCAGCAGTGATAATTCAAATAGAGTTTAGTGGCTTATCTAAGCTTTGGTCGACTAAATGTCGACGCTTTTGAGAAGGACAAAGACATTAATTCAGCCTCTAAGTAAATGACCAGGCAGTGGGGTTATAATGTCCTCTTGTTCCAAATTGCTCATGAGGCTTAAACTGTTACTTTTCATTCTGTCATGAACTGTTGTGCACAGTTATGCTGTTATAAATTGCTGTAGAGGTAGCTACTTTTCAGTAATGCAAAAGAAGCATGCAAACTTTGTACAGCTGTCACCAGAATGCACACATGCCTTCAGTACAGCCGGTCTACACCATATCATCAGAACCAGCTACAGAATTCCAGTCATGCAACTACAATAAACATACCAGACTCCATCTCAGCTCCTACTTCAAGCCAGCTGTATTAATTTCCCTTTGAAATATGCAAAAATTCCAATTTTTGAGCAAGAATCAGGATCACTAAAAGTTTGATTAGAGAGGTTTGGAATATGAGACTGGTTTTAGCTGCTGATTCTTCCTGTATTATAAAACCACAGTACGAAGTGTACAAGGAAAGTTACTGGAAATTACCTTGCATTTACTGTATTCAGAAGCTTGATACTTTTCCCACTGAAGTGCACCCTTTGACCTTTCTGTAATGCAAGATGACAGTGCTGCACTGAATTCTGTCACATAAAAAACAAGAGAAGATGTAGGTTTGCTCATTTGTATCTGACAGAGTCTCCTAGAGAAAACAGAGCCTTTCAGAGAGAAGGAACCTTAAAGATGAAGACAATATCTGATAATTTAATTTTAGCATCATATTACTTTTGTTACAGGCTGAGACAGATTAGTATGCCGGCAGACAGTGAATCCAAGTAGACTTACCCTCAGGGGAGACCTTTTGACTCATACTAGTTCTGAGTATTCCATACTCTCTACAGCAAATGCCACAAGGACTTCTAAAACTTCCACAGCATAAGTGAAAAATGAGACTGTAGCAACCTATACTGCTGAAAAAAACTCAAATTTAATAATTAGTTTGTTGAATACAGCTTCTTTTTCATTGTTTAAATTCTCATGCTTGGAGAAAAATTTTCCTTATAAGCTACTTTTCATATATGTGCATATTAGCAAAGTTCAGTGATTGTTTCTTGCTTCATTTCAGTAGTCTGTTTTCACTCCCAAAATATGAAAAATGTGCTTTTTTTCTTCTGGTACCAAAAGATAGGCAGGAGAACAGCTGATAATAACATCAGACACAGAGTTGAACACTGGTTTCATCGGAAAGATAACTCTTCTAAAATACTTTTGTAATTTCATTTCATTTATTATTTGCTATCACTATGAGGTGAAATTGTTAATCCAAAATGCTTCAAAACCCTTGGCAGTTTTAGTTTTTTGTTTGCTTGTTTGTTTGTTTGTTTTTTATTTTTTCCTGGAAATTGAAAATTATGTTCTTAATTAAGTTATGCTTCCTATTTCAAAATAGAATTTGTTTGTTTGGCCCCTACTCCATGCCCAGACATGGCTGGTGTCTTGCTATGGCCCAAAATGTACACAGGCAGAGGTGGACTGACAGGCATACCAGGAGACAAGATACATCAGCTGCAGGTACACCACAGTCATTAGTGTCCAGATGAGATTCAGCAGATCCAGCACAGAAAGGTGGCACTGTCTGGGCCTATATATGAGTAACGGTAGACAGTTCTACACCTTTCAGGTGATATTTCAAAGAGCCTTAATATAATTCACACAGGCATGTATCTCCTTATGTTCCCACTTGTCAAGTTTCAGATGGTATTTTTGACAATGTGGTGCCAGCAGTTTGACTACTGAACACATGCTGAATTCTGCACACCACGTCTCCAGCTGGAATCAAGGGTCGTTGGCAGGTGACACCCCAGATGACATCTGGTTCTCTGTACCTAGTCTTACAGTTGATGAGAGCTTTCATGTCAACACTAATCTCACTTCACTAAATGTGTTTATTTTGTAATACCAGTTTCTTTTTACAAATTTCCTAACTTTTTATTGTGACTCCTTTATGGCCATGATGCACATTGTGATGAAAGATGGAATGTCACTGCTGCATGGAAAAGGGATTATTACTGCTTTAACCTAAAATGAACAGCCTAGAGTCACTTGGATATTTCAGATTTAGAGATTAAAACTGTCTCATGCTGTGAAATGTAATGTAAAAATAGCTGTCTCTGTCTTCTGGAGCTCATTTCCAGAGGATCTTATGACACTTGCCTAATACAGGCAAGAACCATCTTTCCAACCCATAATCATAGTGAGAGGATGATATTCATTCATGCTGTTTGCATACTGCCAGTTGCTGAAAAATGAGTATATAATATGCCTGTCAAATATATAATCAAATATGTAAATAAATATAGATATATTAAATATATAGTTGATCAATATAAATATTAGTGAAGAACAGCTGATTTGGCTTATAATTTTCATCATCTTTTGTTTATAATACATCATCACTGAGGAAGTAAGAAAGAGAGAGGGAGATGGAGAAATTTGGGCTTAAAAGAAGAGAAGGAGCTATAAGGGAATGTTTATATGTTTTAGGACTGTGAGGTCATTAAAATAGCAGCAAAGCAGGAGCATCTCAAAAAACTTATTATCGTCAGCACAACAAAAATTCAACTAAAGACAGTCTAAGCCTGAAATCAAGTTAATTAATTTCAACAGGCTTTGATATTTCCAGCCTTCATCTACAAGGAATAGCTACTGCCTCATCCTAGTTGCAGTTTAAAAAGAGAGAGCATTCAGCAGACTTTTATTCCAGTTCTCATCATTGTGTGTGAAGGACAGTAACAGCCCCAGCCTTTAAACAGCTCTCATGCTGAGCTATGGGAAGATTTTCAGCTGAAGGAACTTGGTATTGTGTCAGTGACTTTAATTAAGCTATTCTGATTTCTACCAGATGAAAAATTGACTCAAAAAAATCAAAGTCAATGAAAGTCCCAGTACTTTTCTAAAGGAGGTGAGAAATCATGACTGGCAGGTTCAAGCTGGCATAGTGAGGACTGCATGCTGTATTCCTTTCATGGATGATTTCAGTGTCACTCTGACACATATCCAAATTACTTGGTGGGCAGATACAGTTCTGCCTAGACACTTAAAGGACCACTCTGACTTACATCCAGTTGATTGGTGGCTGAGGAGGTGTTTGTCTAAATACCACTAAAAACTGCTTTTCTTTGCATCCCCAGGCTATCTGAAAAGCCATCATTGAGCCACAAAGAAAAATGTTCTTATCAGATACTCAGACATGTTCTCTGTAAGTACAAATTTCTCACAAATTTATCAAGGAGAAGCAAGGTCATTTCCTCTGTCCTTTGCAGTCGATTAGCTGTAGGAAGTCAGTCAAGAAAGCTATTTAAAAAAGACTCCTTTACCTTTCTCCATGCTTGAAGGACTTGGCTTCTCTTTTTCTAACTGATGAAGCTCATTGATACCTGTAGTGAATACAGCAGTGACTCTACTCATTCCAAGTGCATGCTTAAGCACATGATCTTCTCATGCCTGTTAGTTTCACATGCCTTGAGTCTGCCTCATTAAATGCATGTGCTGTTACAAGAATAAGCTTTGTATCAGTTGATTGCGTAATTCAGTAAATAGACCAAACTGAGGTTCAAACCCGGTTTTATTGGATAATCAAAATCAGGAAATGAGGGAGTTTTACCTATCCACAAATTCCTTTAAAAGCAATAATAAACTGTTTTTAAATAGCTGCAGTAAAACATGAGAACAAAAATGCTGTGTGAAAAGGAGATTGAGGCTTAGAAACAGTTACTATTGAGTGCACTCTGAAACCTTATTGAGAAATGCACATTCTACTGAAAAGCCAAAGCACACTACAGGCTGTATTCTACAGCCACCATCAGATAGCCTAGCCCTGATAATGAATTACATCAGGAGAGAATAGAGGTGGCAGTGCTATCTAACTCTGGCACTGCAAAGCAACTCAGAAAAGGACAGAGAATTGCACTTGTCAAATCTTGAGTAAAATGCTTACAGGTCTTAGAGTTTAAAACAGAGAAATTGAGCATTCCTGTTATATCAACAGGTCTTACACCATTTGCTATTGAAGACACCCACATATCAGATGTGTCTGGGGAGCACAGCGGCTAACTGAAGATCAGCAACCCTTTGAGAATGCCTTCTCCCAAAACCTGATGACTGCCAGATAGTTCTTCCTTCACAGAAAAATATAAATTGTCAATCATTAGAGAACGTCATGAACAGTAAGCATGTAAGGATGAAATTATCGAAGTAACCAACATCTAAATAAAAA
The DNA here is from genome assembly GCA_032466535.1 of Forpus xanthops. Lineage (NCBI taxonomy): Eukaryota > Metazoa > Chordata > Aves > Psittaciformes > Psittacidae > Forpus > Forpus xanthops. Next base: position 18,435 of record JASSUY010017250.1, read on the forward strand.
GCAGTCTTCTGGGATCCACAAGTATCTGCTGTCCATAACCCCAGAACACACTTCCAATCTTCCTGTAATAAAATGTAAAATTATAGTAAGAGTTCCAAAAGCTACAACCATGCAATGAGGAGAAAATACAAAGATAGTCTATATTCTTACATGACATCAGTCCTGAGGCAAATTCTGAGATAGCTTTAGGAAACCAACAGCTCTATAGAGGAAAGCAAAAAAAAATTTACATTAACCATGCCAAGCAGCCTGACCTTGGAGAAAGTTCTGTGCTAACCCTGAACAAGCAAATGAAATGCACCAGCCAGCCAATCGGCAGATAATAATTCTGAAAGAAAGTATGTGTTTCTCATTGTAGCTTATCACTGTGTTCAGTTTCTAGTGCCTTAAATTCAGAGCTGAGTTACTATCCTGGGTCTCAAATGAGTCCTTCCTTTGCAACTGGCAGACAGAATAAACCCACATTACCATTTCAGTCTTTTTGCATTCCTTATTTATTCACACCAAAGCCATCACCAGCTGTGGTTTATTTTCCTACTGTAAAGTGGACTTCAACTGTAATAACTTCAACTGTAGGCTGCAGAAAACGTAATTGAAAACTGCAGTTTATGCTCTTTCCTTCAATATTTTTAACTGTAGTGATTTGTCCCAATTTAATTTGTGTTTACTGCAAATTGAAATCCACTCAGGTTAATCTTTATTCTCTGTGGTTTTTTATTACTATGTTTGGTATAGACACAATATGGATCTTTGGAAATTTTTTAAGCTCTACTTCCTCCTGTGATTGGAAAATCTACGTCATTTACAAAGACTTAATAACACATCCATCATAATAATGTGAAAGAAAATATACAACCCTCATGGTACTCTAGCATCAACATCATGAAAAGATTAACATTAAAGATCACACAAAGAAAGCAATTTTTCCTCACAAAAAAAAAAGAAATAATTTGTTACTGAGATTTACTATATCAAGGGTAAAGATCCATACAAAGATGAAAGCATACATGCTGTTAAAGAGTGAATTTTGGAACTTGAAGAGAAATTACTAGGAATTAAAGGGTATTACATGTCATGCTGTTTCATTCCCAGCCTACTGTGTAGTTAAAACAAGGGGTTTTGGGAGGTTGCAGAGGACTTTCTCCTGTCTTGAGCTGCTTTACATTGTATAAGGACTTCCCTGCGATTGCTCCTCTACCTGGTCCAAGTTTCTAGGTGTAGATGACAGGTGGAGTGGAAAGAGGATACACACACCCAGTAGGCTGACTGAGACTAGAAGCCTCCTAAGAGAAGGAGGCGCAGAAAGTAACCTGGGAAAGAGAATCTCCCTTCACAGCTGGGAAGACACTGAAAGTATGTGAAACAAGGTCAAGAAGGAAAGAAAAAGGGGCCACATGACAGTGGCACAGACAGGAGGGGAAGGACTGATTCTCAGATCCTTTCTGTATGTCAGTCTCAAATAACAGACCTGGGATCTTTTTTCTTCCAAGAATCACTGTGTTCTAGTTCCCTGGTTTTTGTTTACCAAAACGTAAGTTTAGAAGCTGAAACTCTGCCTTTTGTTTCTGGTGTCCTCATAATAAGGAAAACATTCACTTCAGAGCTCTTACTGACTTGAGGCCCTGTCACACAACTCACAATTTATTTTGACAAGGAGGCTGGGCAAAATTAAGTAAGACTTTCAAACTAGTGATCTCATCAAAGCATTGATGCAGTCTCCAAAATAAACTGGTTTACATGTTTAAGGTGCTCGCTCTAAAGAGATTCCAAAGTACCTTGCAAATTTTACCTGGGACAGTCACTTTGCCCACTAAGTAAAAAGTGCATGATGCTCAGAGAAGTAACACAAACCTTAACAACATTGAATATAGACATAGTCAGCTGAATCTAGGTGTTACTTATCTTCATCAGTCCAGAAAACAGCAGGTGGAAATAAATGGAATATCACTGCTGCTTTCCTGCTCCCATTGCTGTGCAACCATGGCTTATATCAACAGGCTCCTACAGAGAGAGATTTCATTGTTGTGGTTTGCAGTTTTCTTTCAGGCTTCACATTTCTCTTGCACAAAAGAATCTATTATTTTAAATATCATTATTTGCATTTTAAAAGGCTTTTATTTGCCTGACTGAGAAAGTAGGGAAGAAGGAAGACAGGGAGAAATGAGATGTAAACATGAGGACTATAGTGTGCTGGGAAAGCTCAAATAATAATACATTTTCACATGTTTCTGAGTAAAAGCCTTGGAAGGATGACATAAGAGAGATATTGATTCTAGTAAGAATACCTACTTACAAGATAATGAAGGATACAAAATACAAATAAGCTTCCAGGAAATCCTAAGAAGCAATCTTTAAGCTGCTTTTCTCCAGTAAACTTGATGAATGTCATACTTGCTATCATGATCATCCCAGGCAGATTTAACTTATTGATACTCAGAACTGGTTATGAAAAGTGAAGGTAAAAGAAGCAAAGCATATTAATGTCAAGAAAGCTGAAGTACCATAAAAGAGAGAGTCTAATAAAAGGTTTTTTCTCTAAGAAAAAAAAAAAAAATTTCAAATTTCAAAATAAATATTTATATATGTGCAACTAATTAGCCTCTGAAAATTCATCTAGCCAACTATCTATAAAAAATCCAAACACGTCAAACATCATCATTCCAATGAATACTGTATCAAAATCAAAACTGGAATATAAGCTGTATTTACACTGAAACTGAACTAAACAAATCACCAATGAGGTAGGAGACTCACTTGAGGCATATTTAAGGGCATGAACACAAAATCTTTGCAAAAATCATACATTTATGTCTTGTTTAGATAAAAGCAGGTCTTGTGAAGGATATATGAATTCACATTAGGGTATTATTGGTATTACATTCAGATTCTTTACTACTAATTATTTCTGCAGAAGTGAAAAATAATGACTTGCTTGTTTAATAATGGCTATTACTCTATCAGTCACAAAGTTGCTTTAATAAGAGAGGAAACCGCAGCATTTTGCCTTTTGGAGAGACAACTGAACTTTTTTGAACAGCACTGATCCATAAATTATTAATGGCTTCCTTCTTCATTTATTTTTGCTCAGTTAATTCAATTCTGTAACTACTAATTCACAAAAAAATAGCTTTCTGGAATGTCCAGTATAGAGGTCATCAATTAATCAGTATGAAATATATGGATCTCATGAAAAATAAAACAGATATGAAGTTTTAGGTGGGAAGAATGGTTTAGTAGCTCATACAGGCACTGTACTTCCAGTATTCCTAGATTCTACTCCCATCCCTGTTGAAGACTAGCAATGTATCTCACATCACCTCATTTTATTATGCTAAAGCAAACCTCTAAGAGAGTTGGCAAACTTCTTAGTACTCTACAGAAAGAAGAAGGTACCTGCAGCAGCAGATACACTCCATCCTAAAGTAGAATGAACTGCCCTCTGAAGATACCTATTAACTATGGAGGACGTTTAGATGATTATTGTTAGGAGGTGTGAAGCCCATACTCATGTCATAAGGAATTATTCAGCTCCCGTGTGCTCTGATTTTAATGTTATTAGAAGGAATTAATAACACTCCTTATTTTACAGTAATTATTTCTTGTCCAGGCAAAAGACCAAAAGTACAAGAACAAAGAAACAAAAGGAATTTAAATCCTGCAAAGACATTAGAATTAGTTGTTTTACCATTTTGACACTGAACATGGCTTCAACTTAATTTACAGGTGAATTCTCGTATATAAAATGCTATGCCTAGAATAAAATACATTTTTCCAGAACCTGTAGAACCCATTTGGAGTCTAAGAAGAAAAAGACTGATACTGCTCTTTGTCTTTTTCTGTCTAAAGAAGGAGCTACTGTTGCTTCCTTTGACTATAACTAAATTGCAGGTAAGCAGTACTGGGTCATATGCCAGTAATTAATTATGAATTTTGGAGCTAAACTCATCTAAAGTGCTAAAGTAGTCAAAAAACTAAAAAGGGTGGAAAAGCCAAAGCAGAGTCATAGAAAAGTTTGTATGTGTTTCTAGGATTAGAAGATATTTCTACAGAGTTTTTAGAAATAAAGTGTAAAAAAATATTTTATTATATTTACAGAAGTATTTTCCCTAAGGATGAAGTCAGTAAAAGGACTGTATCTGCTCTTTCAGTCCTGAAATCAGTAGAGACTTTGACAAGATTATATTCAGACCCTTAGTCCTAAGATATTTCTCTGTTAAAAAAGAAAAAAAAATCTCCTGATTTTTCAATAATAATAGAAACCTATCAAAACACTGGTTTAGTCCAGACTGATTTGATAATTTAGCTTGGAAAGTAGAAAACGCAGAAGAAGATTTTTCAACATTAGTCTAATACTCCAAAGGTAAATACGATTATGCCATTCTCATATGCATTTTCCAACTTACTAATAGCCTGTGGCCTACCCCTGCCTTCATTTCGTCAGCTTTAGAGGATGCCTGGTGTAATTAATATTGAGTTCTCAGTTACCTCAGTAGTAGAGCAAGCTTTCACAATAAAACAGAAATATTCCGAGATGGAGCTTACTGGTGTGGTGGCCACATATGACTTGATTCTGTGTCCTTTGATGCACAAAATATATATCTCATACGTATATTCCTATCATCTCCTACTGTTAAGGTCTAAGGATTATATAGCTGAAATGATTATACAGCTTTTTCTTTGTATGTACTACAGACTGAAGTTCGTGCTTCATACTGATTTAATACTCCATCACAACCAGAAGATATTTTGTGGCTTTTTTGTTTTCTTTTTTTAAGGCAAAAAATGAAACCAAAGTAATTTTTATCCTAAGCCATACCAAAAACAAACAAACAAAAAAAAACCTCTCTATCTGCAGCTGGTAGCTGCTGCCATCTTTGGAGCACCTTACAAACAAATAAATACACTTCTTGTTCTTGACATTTTTATAAATGGGGTTTAGTTTTGCAGTTTGAAAGTATGTAGTAAGATTCAAATGTATAACAGTGATGAAAGAAGGAGTAGTACATGGATGCTGGTCAGGCATGAGGCATAAAGGCCAGAGGTGAAGCTGCAGCACATGCCTCACTACTGAAAATTCATCTAACCTGCACAGGCTTTGTGATAATAGTTTGATCTGGTTCTAATATGGAAGAACTGTCTTTGATGTTTAACAATATCACCCTTTTACAGTGATATGATTGTTAAATGTATCACTGTCAAAGATGCAGAGGTCTCAAGATCTACACCTCACTCTGCTCCTTTCCCAAGAAAATATATGAATGGTTTTTTACTGCACACAAGACCAACTTGACAATGAAAACTAGTAAAAATACTGTATGCCAAATAATTACATTTGAGCAAACTTTTTTTGCTTAAAGCATATGGACATATACACAAAGCCAAGTATATGATGTCGACTTGTAGCCTTGCTTGCTCAGATCCCTTTGCACTACTCAAGCAGTATTAGAGATGACAATAGTAAGCTGAAATGATTTGACAGAAACAGAAACAGGGAAAGGGGAGAACGTGAGACATCTGGGCAAAATAAAAGAGGTCTAGGTTTATATCACTGAATTACAATGCTGCTTGTGCTATTCAACTTTTTTCTGTGCTAAAAGGCCACCCTAGATGTATAGCATATGAGGGTGTTTATAGCACAGACTATAAACTGTTCTCTGAAACACTTGGCACAAATGTATTTCCAAAGATGAAAATAGCTTACAACCAAAAAGAAATTTATGGATTTGAGGTCATTGTTTTTACATACTTTGGAATATCCTTGGCTTTATCTAAGCATGGGGTTGTGAGTAACAACTGAGTAAAAGCACATAAAATTTTAACTCTAAAAGTTGTTTCCTCATAGCTTATTCTTCTTTCTTCTTACTTTCTATTTCTGTTTTCTAGAAAGAAAAAAGAAATTTCATACTATTTTGTGTTCTATTTTAGTTCCCATAAATCAGAGTCTACAGAGGCTCAAAGAATAAAGAGGAATTTCACACCTTTGTTCTGGGAACAATTAAGAATTAAATATTGGAATAAAACTGTCCAATTTAAGCATAGAACTGTTCAACTGTAGATTTTTTTCAAAGGCTGTTAAATGGTGTGTCTGTCAGAGCCACCATTTGGCACACCCAAAGTGAGATGTATTCTGGATGTGGGCAGAGCTATACAGCCTGAACTAAAAAATGTGAGTGTACTTGTACTGGTGCTACATTTACGAAAAACTGTTCATTTAGCACTAAACTGATTTTTATGCAGGTTCTGTACTTGGGAGGATTTTTGTGATCATACAAATGTAAATAATACATACTAAAATTGGAATAGTAATGTAAAACTTCTTAGAAGTTTTCATCCCAGATTTCCTGAAAGTATTCAGGGAGTTTGAAGGCTGATTTAGATCCTCAGATTGCTATTCGCAGGCAGCAGCCTCAGGTTAAAAAAGCATCAATTACATAACAGGCCCAGGAGCATACTGTAGTCTGGAACAGAAGATAAAATACACACGCTAGAGGGCCAGGCTAGGTAGCTACTGCCCTGATATTTTATTCAGAGTGCAGCATTTAACCTCTGTCTGCGGCAGAAATCCCATGGGCTGCCATCATAGGTCCTCAGTGCCTTTCTTGCTGTTAAAAACAGCTCAGGATCACCCAAATAAGAAGAGTAGATTCCTTCCTGTTTACACATCAGCTGTATGTTTTATATTTCGGTTTACAGTACTGTGGCTAGCCTTGTTTTCCCATTAACATATTAATTAAAAAAAAAAAGAAAAAAGGATAGTTAAAATAAGAAAGCAAAGGCTTTGTAAGTTCTTTATATAAAGTTTCAACAACCATCATTTTGGCAGATTCCACTGGATGCCAGATTATCCTACAGTACCAATCTGATGATTCCCTTCACCATTGTAGCAAATGAAAGCACGCCCTTGTTAATCAGGCTAGCCACATTAATACAGCTGTGTTACGACTTGCTGTGTCTGGAAATTTTTTCCCCGTACTAGTGTTTATTGTGATTGAGTTTGCAGAATGCTTTTATTGTCCAAATACACAGTGTATTCATGAAATATGAAGAGTCTACATGAATATTAAAGTTTATGGCATTGAGGAGGAGAATTAATATAGCAAAATTGTTGTAGTCAAAAATTTTATAGGCCTTTTTAAAATTGCATGTTCTTTCATATTTAGAGTTGTCCAGAAATGCACATGAAAAACCAAGCTCATAGATATTGTTTATAATGTTCCTTAAGTAGACTGTAATTTCTCAAGGCTTCTGTGCTAGTGTAAAGAAATCCTTCAGCACTGTCAACACAGTTTGTAGGTAAAGCTGTTTCTAAAAATTTTTAAACATCGGACAGCTGATCTTGGGACAGACAGATATCGATCCTGTAAGGAGCTTAGGCAGTTCTGTTCCATTACGTATGATTATAAAAAAAAATTCTTTCTGCAAATTTAGCCCCCTAATTTATTTATTGATTTTAGGTGTTGTGGATCTGACAGCGGATCAGATATGATACACCAGAGATGATCCAATTAATACTGAACCAAGTGGTGTCCAAGTTTGACATCATTTACACACTGTGATAAGTCTGTGAATGCACAGTAGCTAACCCCAAACACAGAAGCAAATATTAGCAGGTGTAGGCCAGGACACACTCTATATCATGCAACAAGGTTACACTTCATAAAGAACTACAGGCCAATTGCAATTATAGGACAATGTAGCCTTGAATCCTCCAAAGACTTATCTTTCTTGTCTATCAGCATAACTTTCAGCTGCAGGACCAGAAGTGTACTGGAAAAGCTGGATTATACTTCCCAATAAGTTTATGTTGCTGTCACTAAGTTCTGAAGATAGAAGATATTAAATGAAAACGCTATCAAGAAATTTAGGTTCCCAAGCATAAGCACAAAGATATACAAAACTCATTCGCATGAACATCAGATAAACCAAAAGATTTTCCAGCTCATTGTCTATTTCAACCTGCATTCATTCTCTAGATTTACTCTTGCCCACGTTTGTCCAAGACACACAGGAGAATACTTAATCATTTACCTTATTTTATCCTGTCTCCTGCCTACAGGCAGACAAAACTTCTAAGCAGTAGCTGGTGGAAAGCTGTCTGTCCCTACCAAGAAGTCACATTTTATTTTCAGCAGGGAATGATTTAGCTGAGAAAGGAGATTACATATTTCTCATGAAGATACTAAGAAGAAGAGTAGGTTTATGGCTGTCCAGTTTATTGACTGCTCAGTTTGATTTAGTGTAATCCATGTCAATAATAAAATAATAATATTTCCAAACACTGAAGTGATATCTCTTTATCAATAAGAATGCCAAGCAATGGGACTTTTCACCCTGAAAAATCTTACAGAAGGGGTATTAAGCCCCTGGAAATGCAAATCTAAATTCCAGAATACATGACACAACAGTGCAGGGAAAAAGCATAATGTCTAATCCCTGGTGACATGTACATCTTATTTAAGAAAAAAACTACACAAAAAATCCTTTTGCTTTCTAAATGTCATTCCATATTCATTAATATTTGACTAGACATTTTGTCTCCATTTCTATTGACTATAGTCTATATGATTTCACAGTAACTCCCTCATGATTCCTTTGTTATGGATTAATATTTTATTCAATTTAATAAAAAGAGTATTCATTTCTGCTCATGCAAACTCATATACATAGCCTCTGCTTTTGTCTGTCTGCTGTATCAGAACACTGATGCAAATCAATGGTGTTGCAATAAGCTTTTTGTTATTTCATATGACTCTAAAAGCTGAGACTAGCTTAAACCAAAACCGCTAGATGAGTGGAATCAGAGGAAGAGAGAAGAAAGGAAAAATTCAAAATCTGAAATTAAAACTAGATGAGATACAGAAATGACATTTTAGTTTCTATATTACGTCCCATTAATAGTCTTGATACTGTTCATGCCTGAACTCTGCAGTATCTAAAAAACAGAGACAGACCAGAATTTGATCTGGCACCAGTACAACACATTGAAGTAATTGAATAATCAGTGCCATGTAATACACTATATTACTACTATTAGTTAAAGGTGGATTCCCATGTAAGTTTTTGATGCAGTTAACCCTAGTATTAGAAAGCACTGCTGCAGCTGAAACACATTTCAGATATAGTGATTTATGTATTATTTTTTGCTTTCTTTGGCTTAATTCTATACCCCAGAAATCATATCAGTTTTGACAGGCTGAAATGTGCAATTCGCTACAAAGTTTAATTCTGACATAACTAGTTAAAATGCATTTCGGTTTGTAGAAACAATCTGCCAGTGCCTAATTGTGGACGTTAATTGCTCAAGTTATGGAAACCAGGAAAGACCAATACATGGCTTAATGCATTCATACAGGACACTTTAGAGTCTCGGTGTTTGGAAGATTAGCAGAGCAGATGTCAAATGATATTTTTAAATTATACTTCCTAATTTGTAAATATAATTTTTCCCTTGGTCTTCAGTATAATAAGCACAGCATTCATGAAACAGGAATCCAAAAATTTTCTGTGCTGCATAATTTCTGCTTTGCTGTTATTCAATTACATAGCCTCATCAAGATTAAAATTGTACGGTTACTGGAATTTAACCAAGTAAAGTTTCTAGGTAGATACATTTTAAATTTTCAGATAACTGAGAAACATACTAAAAAAAGGAAAATAATGTTTATTTTCCAAAAGCCCTAAACTGAACATGATAATGATGATGATCATTGTGAAATATGAAACAAGTACCTGACCTAAATATAACCCCTACCCCTGCCATCCCAAGAGAGTCAGCTCCAGGCTCAGGGGTGCCAGGATACACCCCTGCATTTCTCTGAATGAAGAACTTATTTTGAAATCAAGCAAGGGCTTTGCCAGACAAAAGGTGAGACGGAGCTGCACAATACAGTCAATAAGGTCATCCTTTCACTCAGTTGCTGAAAAGACATTTATTTAGAAAAACAAAAGCATCATCCTTCCTGTGCAACATAAGTCAGCTCCTTAAGTGAGCAAAAGAAGACGGGGGGTACAAGGCCTCCTGAGAGATGTTAAACCCTTCTGTGCAACTGCAAGTGGTAAGACTCTTACCAGGCTGGTCAAGAAAGCTTTAAATTAGATGTGTTTTGGGAGGGGGCATCATTCCAACCCAACACACCCAGTCAGCTGCTGGCACATAAAATAAATGCTCAGAGCAATGTAGACATATTCCAGCCAAACCAGGCAATGAGCAGGCTTCATTTGGAGCTTGGGAGAGATGCCTCTCTACAAACTGCCATAGCATTGGGAACAAACGAGGAATTAGAGATGTATGCACATCTAGAGGGATATGATATAACTGGCATGACAAAAAAATGGTAGGATGGCTTCTATACCTGGAGTGTTGCAATGGAAGGCTACAGGCTCTTTAGAAAAGACAGGCCTGGCATGTGGGGAAGGGGAGTTGTTATTTATGTCAGTGATAGCCTGGAGAGCATGGAACTCTGTCTGGGGACAGGTGAGCAGTCAATAGAGAGTTTGTGGGTCTCAAAGTTAACGGGAGAACAGCGATGGGAGGCATTATTTTGGCGATCTGTGTCAGACCGTCTGATCAAGAATATTTGGTGGATGAAGAGCCCTACAGACAGATAGGAACAGCCTCATGCTCACAGGCCCTTGTTCTCATGGCGGATTTCAACCACCTGGGTATCTGTTGGAGGATCAGATGGCCTGGTGCAGGCAATCCAGGACTGCACGGAAGACAACTTCCTTCTACAAATAATAGAGGAGCCAACAAGGAAAGGTGTCATGCTTGACCTCGTGCTCACCAGCAGCGATGGACTGGTTGGAAATGTGATGCTTCAAGGCAGCCTTGGTTGTAGTGATCATGAGATGATAGAGTCTGAGATCCTCAGGACAGTGAGAAGGACGTGCAGTAAGCTGGACTTCAAGAGAGCAGACTTTGGCCTCTTCAGGAACCTGCTTAGTAAGGTTCCATGGGATATAGCCCTAGAAGGCAGGAGGTCCAAGGCTGTTGGTTCATATTCAAGGATCATCTACTACAAGCTCAGGAATGTTGCATCCCAACTAGAAGAAAGTGCTGCAGGAGGTCCAGGAGACCTCCTTGCATGGATAAAGACCTCTTGAGGAAACTTAGAGGGAAAAAAAGGCTTACAAAAGGTGGAAGTAAGGACAAGTGGCCTGGGAAGGATGCAGGGATGTTGACCGGGAAGCTAGGGATCAGGTTAGGAAAGCTAAGGCCCAATTAGAATAAAACTTGGCTAGGAATGTTAAAGATAACAGGAAGGGATTCTATAGGTACATTGCAAATAGAAGACAGACTAGGGGCAACGTGGGCTGTCTCTAGAAGCTATCAGGAGAACTGACTACCCTGGATTTGGAGAAGGCTGTGTTCTTAATGGTTTTTCCTCAGTCTTCAGTGTCAAATGCCCTGACCACACCACCCAAGTCTTGGAAGGCAGATGTGACTGTGAGAATTAAGACCCTGGGCCAACTGAAGGAGAGCATCTGGTTTGAGACCATCATAAGAAAGCAAAGTGTTCAACACTGTCCTGCACGACATTCTTGTCTCTAATTTGGAGAGACATCAATTTGATAGGTGGACCACTCGGTGGATAAAGAACTGGCTGGATGGCTGCAAGCAAAGAGCTGTGCTCAATGGCTCAATGTCTAGCTGAAGACCAGCAACAATTTGTGTCCCTCAGGGAACAGTGTTGTTCAATATCTTCGTCAGTGACACGGACAGTGGGATTGAGCACACCCTCAGTATTTTTGCTATGAAACCAAGCTGTGTGGTTCAGTTGATACTCTAGAGGGAAGAAATTCTGAGAGTGCACTTGACACACTTGTGAGGTGGGCTGATGTCAACCTGATGAAGTTTAACTACGACAAGTGCAAGGTCCTACACCTGTGTTGGAGAAATCCCAGACACAACAACTGCCTGTGCAGAGAAGAGTTTCAGAGCAGCCCTGAGGAGAAGGACTTGGTGGTATTACGTGATGAGAAATTGAACATGAGCCAGCTTCAGTGTGTACTTGCAGCCCAGAAAGCCAACCGTATCCTGGGCTACATCAAAAGGAATGTGACCAGTTGATCAAAGGAGGTGACCCTGCCCCTCTACTCTGCTCTTGCGTGACCTCACTTAGAGTATTGTGTGCAGTTATGTGTCCTCAGCATAAAAAAGATATGGAACTGTTGGAACAAGCGCAGAGGAGGGCCATGAGGATGATCAGGGGACTGAAGCACCTCCCTTATGAAGATAGGATGAGAAAGTTGTGGCTATTCAGCCTGGAGAAGAGAAGCTGTGTGGAGACTTCCTAGCAGCCTTTCAGTATCTGAAGGATGCCTACAAGGATGCTGGGAAGGGACTCTTCATTAGTAAAGATAAGACAAGGGGTAATGAGTTCAAACTTAAACAAGGGAAGTTTAGATTGGATATGAGGAAGAAATTCTTTACTGTGAGGTTGGTGAGGCACTGGAATGGGTTGTCCAGGGAAGTTGTGAATGCTCCATCCATGGCAGTGCTCAAGGACAGGTTGTAAAAAGCCTTGGGTGGCATGATTTAGTGGCAGGGGTGTTGAAAATTGATGATCTTAGGGTCTTTTCTAACTCTGACTATTCTATGATATTTTTATGACTAAAATGGAAAAAGGAAAGCTATATGAAATCTAGCACAGAGATTTCTCAGGTCACTTGCTATTCCTGAATAATAGTAGCAGTTCATATTTTTAATCAGAGCTGCTTCAATCACATGTGGACTTGTCCTGTCAGGGGATTTGGACTTGATGATCTCCATAAGTCCCTTCTGACCCTAATGATTTTGTTATTCTGTGATTTCTCTCTTTTCAAGCCCAAGGGACTTTTTTTTTTTAATTAAAGATATTGAAGAAAAGATAGGAAGTTTAGATTTATTGTTTTCCAATTTGTTCTCCTGATGAACTTATAACCCAGAAAATAAAATATCCTGACTTTGCACAAAAGTCACAACTTTGAATTGGTCAAAATATAACCCAGTTATAAGAAAGAAAAATGGTTAAGTAGCATTCAGAAACATACAATAGGCTATTGGTTTATGTTTTTCCTCAATACTCTTTTTTGTTTCTAAGACTTGATGGATACCAAATGGAAATGGGATGGCTGGTTCAAAGCAGATAAGCACAAACCTTGATCTATCCTTGAGGTTGAAGATTATTACCAAAGCTTTTTTAAGGTCTAGAAATGCTGCCATAGTACTATAAAATTTGGGATTTAAAAGCTACATCAAATATACTCCATTTTGGGTAGTTAGATAGTATTTTAATAATTACTACTGCATATCCTATTAATTTATATGGATGAGAAGCGTTCAGAAAGACTGAAATTTGCTCAGCAGCAGTTTTAAAACAATCTGAAGATGACATTTAAAGAGTGGGGTGGAGCTGCAAATCAAGGGAATAAAATTAGATATAGCAGAAATTAGGCTAAAATGGAGAGTAAAAGGATGACAGGATAGGTCATTCCAACCTTTTTCTGTTTGTTTGTTTCTCTGCTTGCTTTGAAATTAGGAGAGAGAAATGTTGGGAACTGAAACAGATGCCTAAAGGATCCTATAGTGAAGACTGAGATTGTTTCTTCCTTCTCTGTATAGTATTTGGACTCACAAAGACTTAAGAAATTTAATCCAAGTTACTGAAGACACCTGACAAACTTCATCAGGTAATAAGGCTGAAATACATCCTGTTTTCTTTTCCTTCCTCTGTCTTTATTTCTCCCCATGTATCTTCTTTACATCCCCCTTCCTTTACCAAGCAAGATATTTTCCTTTTCTACTTTTTTAACAGTCCTCTGAACTACACAGAATAAAAGAAGCCCATAGGAATGAGAAAGTCCACTTCAGCCTAAAAATACTCACAGGAGGACCACAATTCAAGCTAAGTGGGATGTTCTATGCCAATGAAATTTTGGACCTACTGTGCTGACACAACTTTTATAAAGTCTGCTTGTCATATAAATTCGATGTTTTGGGGACATACTAAAGTTATTTTTTGTCATATGTTTGCCTTATACCCGTAGGTGAACATCTATGCAGACATCTGTGGTCTTCAGGTGTGGCATCTGGGCTAGAACTACTGTGAGTTAATTATACATTGAGAAATCCTCGATAAATGTAAAATAAATAATCCCTAAAGTCTTTTAGACAGCATTTCACAACAGGGAAAGATAATGTACCCAGAGCTATTGCGCTTGCTTCTCTCCCTAGTTTATCAGAAGCTGGATTTGGAGAAAGCCGAGGTTCTTCATGACTTCTTTCCCTCAGTTTTCACGAGAAAATGTTCTGAACATACCACCCAAGTCTTGGAATGCAGATGCAGAGAGAGTGAGAATGAAGACCTTGGACCCAGTGTAGGAGAAGATTTGGACCAGTCACAATGGGGTGTTTTGCCATTCCCTTCCAGTCAGGCTGATTTCAGCCTCCAGTACAGTCAACTCTTGCGATCCTCCTGTCACTCCAGAAATATAAATGGGTTC
>JASSUY010017251.1:0-39395 GCA_032466535.1 Forpus xanthops
CCCATTCCAGTGCCTCACCACCCTTACAGTAAAGAATTTCTTCCTCATATCCAATCTAAACTTCTCCTGTTTAAGTTCGAACCCGTTACCCCTTGTCTTCTCAGTACAAAGTTTTAAGTCTTCAATGCAAGGAAGGAGGCCTGGTAAAAATAGGTAATGGCACCTCCCAGAAGGTGCTAGCCTTCAAACCAGGTCATTATAAAAATGGAGAATTAAACCAAAACACATGAAAGGCTCCTTCTCCTCCCAGCCTAGCAGGAGCAAAGGCTCTAGAAAAGATTCTAAGTCATAAAAGATGAGCTGGGAACAGCACTGTGTGTTACATGTTCCAACAGGCATCAAATGTACAACCAACACTGCCATGTTTTGAGCACCATTTTATTTGTCTAACCAATAAAAAGAGCAAAGCAAAGCAGCACTGAAGCACTGAATAAAACAGACACTGGGTAGGAAACTTTGTAAAAGCCAAACCAAGAAATTTCAATAAATGTTTCATACACATCTCTAATACCAAAAATGTTACAAAGTAGCAAAAAAAAAGCAAAGAAAAAAGTAACACTAACATGGATACCTCCCCCATTTGCCTATTTTTAACTAGAAACAACAAAAAGCCAGCTGCCAATAGTCAAATGGTTCATGACTTTAGTAGCCCTCATGGCTGGTACTGCTGCATATGCAGAGCAGGCAAGGCTCAGTTCCAAGGAAATTAAAGTGGCTCAGAAACTGAAAAAAAAAGTTTATATTACATGAAAGTTCAAGAAGTGCCACCTTGCAAACAGTTTATTGGCATAACTGACAGCAGCAGATGCAGCAACATGAGAAAGCTTTCAAAACGCGAGGAAGAAAAAAAATGGAAACTTTGGGTGAGAAAAAAAGTCTTTTTCCAGCTGCAGTACTTTGGAACAAAGGGGGTCTGATACAATAAAACAAATACTGGTTTTCCTTCACCCTGGAAATCCAGAGTTCAAATGAAATACAAACAGAGCTGAAATGGCACTTTGCACTTCTTTTACAACCTTCTTTCTTTAGAGAGGGTAGCAAACTTACACTGTTGTTAAGTAGGTAGGTATAATCCTTATTTCACAGCAGAGACATGCTGTGACTTGTCTATATTAAGAACTAAGTCTAGGACAAAGGCTGGAGCAGTTTACAGACCTCAGGATTTCTACTCTTAGACTGTCACTACAAGGCTGCCTATACTCACTGCAAATACAACTATTACCTGTGGAATCCCCCCCCAAACTGTTGTTCTGAGGTGATACCTAAATTTACCTCTAATCAAAGATTTGAGCAACCATGACAGACTTCACAGGGTACTTGTTTGTAGGAGATGCAAAGGCAGGAAACATGAATAGTCTCACAGAAAGGCTTGAGTAAGCTACAATCCACCATTTGTTTAACAAAAAAGCAAGGAACAAACATCCCTAACTGGGTTCAACAGGACAGTCACCATAGGAAGAAGAAACGCTGCACTGCTGACATGCACAATTAACACTGCGTTGCTCATTCCTGTACTGTAGTACTTGAACAAACCTGTGAGTTGTCTGGGCTTTTTGAAGGAAGCTTTTAATACATGCACAAAGGGTAATTTCATACGCTTATGTTTATAAACACATACATAAACCTTAAATACTCACCCTAAGTTTAAAATGTTAAGTTTAAATACTCACCCCAAAAGATTATTCATCATGCGTTCTTATTTGCGTAAATGCTTACTGAGAAGTACATAACTGAAGTACAGAAGACCTAGATACTTGGACAAACAAGAAACCCAGTAATGTGGTAATTAAAAACATGGTCACAGCAGCAAGGCTACAATCCATTATAATGCAGGCATGGTGCTTGAACTATGAAGGCAAAGGAATATGTTAAAATCCTGGCTTAAGATAGGACAGGACCATTTTTGCAACCTTAAAAGGGAAATACACAACTTCTTGCCTGTCCACAGACAATTAGAAGGTCAGTAAAAAGCAGACTCTCTTGATCCTTTTGTACCTTGCCTTGGAAAAAAAGATAAAGCTAAGCCTGGCACCATGAGCTCAAGTACTTTTCTGACCCACTGCAAATACAATCAACAGCACTGAGAGCACCTGTTATTCAGATCACTGAAGAACAGCAAGCCTCCAAAGTTTTCTGCACTTTTTCCTTCCAGTTCAAGAGCTTTAGGATAAATACAAGCTACCCAACAGTCTGTTTTAAATTGTGTATAATAATTAAGCATATGTATTTTTTTCTGAAAGCATAAAAAGTCTGTGCCTGCAGATGATGAAAGAATTTTGGATCACATAAGGAGACAGCCATTGTGTATTTCTTCAATATAGTTAGAGCACATGTAGCAGAACTTTGCTATTTCTTCCAGTCCAGGAAGGACTGCTGCATGAATGACTCTGCAAGAGCCAGCATCACAGCACACACATTGGTTTTGTGCTGCAACATGATAGCCACAGTGTCACTGACTGAAATAACTGAATTAATTTCATAGAATGATAGAATACTAGCAAATAAGAAATACAAGCTTTGAAAGAGATAGGTTTCTTCTGTTTAACAAGACTTCTTTCAGAAAGTCAAAGTCCTTCACCATACCATCAGAAAGTCCATTATTCCCACTTGACAGAGTAATTCATTGTTGGTAGGACTGAATTATTTTCTAGTCATTACATTTCTCAGGTAGCCCAACCTCTCTGAATATACTGATTATTTTACAGACTAGCATTTTAAAAACTAGACCAATTTAAAGCAGTCAGATGCAAAGGTGTAATAACAGGAATTCAGCTGAGGTAACAGATCAACTGCTGTTGAAAACAAGTCCCAGATTTCCTTCTCTTAGCATTCCCCATTCCAGCCATGCATCCCTGATACTTCCCTTGTATTAGGTTTGATGTTCATGTGATACTTCAATGAGTCAATTCACTTGCAGAAGGCTCATGTACTCAGAAGCAGCCTTCTGGAAGTTGGTAACCTCAATCAACTTACCAAGGAATCAGATGAACATCAGAACAAGGAAGGGAGGTTAAAAAAAGAAAAAAAAAAGACAAAACAGGACTCCTCCCAGCAGCAACAAAATGCTAATTTGGGTTGATTGTCTCTTCAAATCTGATCTTTAATCTCTTACGAACATCAGGGAGCCAAATGTTACTTTCATAATGAGTTACTATGATATGAATGTATCTTGTTACTTAAAAGGATTCCATTCTGTATCAGAACTCGACTAGATATTCTTGCAATGGCATTAGTTCTGTCAATGTATGAAGAAAGCCATGTATTTGCTACCTGCAATCCTTAATGTTAAGCAATTTTTTCCTGCAAGTATTACCACTGAAGCTGATAGAATTGTTTCCAGAACATGGCATCATGTTAAGGAAAGGTAGTACAATCTGGTCTCACTAAAAAAACATAGATTCAACAATCACCTCTCCTTAATACAACTGCTATTTAATCTTTAGGTAATTCACAAAATTGTCAAAATATAGTGTCCCCGCACAGAGAGCGCACAGAAGGCAGAAAAGCTACTCGGTAATCTGTAGCTACTCTAAGTGTAATTTTTCTTACAGTGTATGCAGCTTCACTATAATCTATTTGTCTCCAGGATAAATTTATTTATCATGATTCTTCACTTGCCCCATCACTAATTTTGGTTAACAACACGTTATTTAAATTAATGCCCTGATCTGCTGCATACTTTCATGAACTTTTCCCATGAGAAATTGGTTTGCCTTTCTACATGTACCTTACCTTAAGAGCAATGTGATAAGCAGTAATTCTTGCCAAGTAACGCTTATGCTTATATATGCAGAACATATAACTCCTATTAATTAAAAAAAAAATAATAAATGTTGCAGTATGATTCAGAAGAGTCTTTCTCATGCTCTTATTTAATTTCAGGGGAAAAAAAAAAAAACATATACAAAAAGGTGCATTGTTATTCAGAGACAGAACTTGTATGGTTATTCCTGGCATAATGAGATCAGACTGTGCAAAAATATTATCCTCATAAACATCAACACTATGAAGGTCTGTTTTATGAAAAATGCCATCTTTATTTTTTTGTGATCCCTGGAACACAAAACCATGAATTCTGTCCTTCCACAAGGACCCAGACTCCCCAATTTCTGAACAGAAGTGTACTCAATCTCCTAAACACACCTTCCTCAAACATTCAAAGAAACTGGATAAAATTTCAAGCTAGAAGTCTCTTTCTGAACTCCAAATATCTCCTGTTTCCAGGGTAACTGTATAGAGCATGTCAGCCCTGCTCACTGTACATGGGTACTGCCAGAGTGCATGCAACAAAACAGACATCTCAGGATGTGGACAAAAAACTTTTAAGCCTTTAAAAGGTTCATTTCAAATACAAGCAAAGATACTCAAAGATATCCACTGCTTTTGAGCATTGCTACATACTCCAGCCCACCAGTAAGATCTGTACAGTTAGTAGCATGATTTTCACAATAGAACTTCTGAGGCAAGAGCTCTAGGCACCCTAATTCATTACACATGAAGCACTGAGCATAAGCAGAAGGTTATCAATGTAATCAATACTCCAAAATTAACAGCTTAGATCTGCATTCATAAGATGACTTTCAGAGCAACCAAAAGGGGGTACTCTACTGTCAAAATACCAGTTCACCAAACTTAAAATTGCAGGATGAATGTGATCTTCAGTTTAAACCAAAATGAACCAAACCCAAAACAAAACCCAAGCAACCAAAGAAACTCAACCACCACAAAAAAAAACCAACAAAAAAATCCCCAAAAAACCCGATTCAAGTAGGTTCAACACCTCGAACAAAGCAATCCTTTGTGTTAGGGGAGTGTCAATCTACTATTTATTTAACCTAGAGACTGTTCCCAAAGTCGGACTCAGTTTAACAAAGTCAAAGCTTCCACCTTGTTACAGGAATATATCAGCATTCCCCACGCTTTCGCCATAGCCTGCCTTTTAAAATAAGCATTACTTCATCTTGCAAAGCAGCAGCTCTTCTCTTCTTCCGCAACAACCCTGAAACACTTTACAATGAAGTATGAGCTGCAGCAGAGATTTGAAAATTTAAGCCTGGTGCAAATACATCTTAGATCCAACATCAGGAGCTACAGACTGACTGTGTGCTGATGGCAGGCAATTTGGAGCCAGGTTTCCCAGGTTTCCTTTTAGGCAGCTTTTGATTTGCTATGTGATACCAGGCGAGCCACTTGCCATTATTTATTTATAAGTTACATCTAATTATCTAGAGGGCATAATTAGCTCATCTGGAAAGTGACTTGAAATGCACAGATGAAAGATACTGCGTATTTCTCAACTCTTGTCACCTGTGCAATAAAATACTTATTTCACAACAATTAGATCTAATTGTATTTTTGATAGCTGCTGCCTCATCCCTAGAAATTCCAGCTCTGGAAGTTACAAATAGAAAGACTCATTGGGATACAATGTTAATGAAGTGGTATGTGAAACATCTAAGGATAAGGTTAATATACTAAAGCCCTTTTTGCAATCACTCCACATGTAATGAAGCTTTTTTCCCAGTAGGGTTTCCATTCAAATGGAAACTTAAAAGATTTATTTTTAAACTGACTCCCATTCCTATCACAGTATTAGTTTCCAACTCTGCTTAAGCTTGCCTGAGAAAAATTGGCCTAAGAAACTAAATCTAATCTTAAGAATGACTAAAATATTTTAGAAAGCTTTGGTAATTATGTCTTACTACTTCATGTAGAAGCCCTACATTTACTTTCTGAGTATTTGCAAAATATTAACAGGACCCTCAGATCAGACAGGAAGCTTGACCTTAGGACAGGGACTTGACAGAACAGGCTGAAGTAAAATGAAGTCTGAGGGCAGGCAGGCTTGAGCACTATGGGGGTCACGCTTTCCACACTGTAAGTCATGAGGCAGTCCGAAGGAGGGACTTAACGGACAATGAACAGAAGAAAGGCTTGCTAAAATAGACTACTCTCTCAAACTGCACCTTGTGTCCTGTCTCTACAGTGGCTGGTACAGGATGTTTCAGCCAAAACCGTAAGAAATTATGCATGAAACAGCTATGGAGTAATCAGTTCAGCATGTAAACCTCCTGTTAAAAAAATGGAGGCTCAGAACACATCCTGACACACATATACCCATCTGTTAAGGCTTTGTACATTCTAATACTGACTATTTTTAACTAATTTTTTTTTTTTTTTAGCTTCTCTTATATCAACTGGGATTTCAAAACAAGCCCAAATGTCAATGCTCATTTGGCCTGTAAACATTCTGTGGCCAAATCACCTCATCTGGTGCATATGTACTGGACACACGTTGGGCTCCTGGCTTTAGTCACATTCTACCATCCTATATACACCTGGAGTAAAGAATTCTAAACATAAAACAAAGTATAGTCAACTTTGCATGACTGATTTTTTTAAAGCCAAATTATTTTCAAACACACACTTTAAATAACAAGCACACTATTCTAAGAAAGAAAACAGCAGAACTTTAAACACTGCATGACCAAGACGAAGTCACTTGGTTTACAAGTTCCTCTGGATGAGATCCCATCTCAACACTTCATTCACTTATTCGGACAAAAGCAAAGACAAATCTTGGTTCAATTTCCTCTCTCCCCAGTTGCTGCTGGTAAACAGATCTGCTGTCAGCTTCCTGGAAGATGATCTCCCACAGAATCTGGGAGGTGCTGCTGTTGAACAGGGAGGTGGCTGCTGCTGCAAACACAACTCTCAAAGCAGCAGAGAAATCTGGCTCCATCAGCAAGTGAACAGGGTGAGGCAGGGGAACCTATGACTGGCTTGATTGCATAAATGACTACAGACATGGTCAAACCAGCTAACCCTCTTTGCATCTTTCTTCTCTATACTTGCTCATACTCCTGTTGCTTATGTTTCTCATCATGTTGCCCCAGAGAAGAAAAAGGAAATGAGATTTTTTTTGTTGTTGTTGGATACAATCCAAGTGGAAAATACATAATTATTCCCTCCCCTGCTAGGCTCAGGGGTCGCCCATTCCCTCATTTCAAGTACATCCATGTTTTCTTACTAAGCCATATGGTGGGAAGAATGCCCCTGCTATTCAAATTGTTGGTTCTATTACAGCTTAATAAAGACAATTTTGACTCGGAACACGAGTTTAGCAAGATAAATGTCCTCATTACTGTTCCTCTTCTTTTGTAACGAAACAAAAATAATAAAAACAGCTTTTATAAAAAAACATTGCACATACCTGCCCACTACAGCATAACTCTGTGTATTATACTGCTGAGTGATGAGTGATCAGTATTTCTTTCAAACACAAGTATTAGGGCAACAGTACCCTGTTTTACAAATTTCTCAGCATATTCAGCAAGAACCAGTTACAGCCAAAGAAAGTTAAATGTGGGAATCTGCATGAGATTTTCTGTACAGAAGGGACAAAGAGTGAGGATAAGGGCATTAAAATGAATTTGGAAAGTCTGCTGCACCTCTGTGGTCCTACTTAGTGTGCTTGCCCCCTAACTCCATCAGCTACATTCATTTTCTATCCTGTTGTACCACAAGATTCAGCTTCGGTTCACAACACATCACAACCTCCAAATATCAGAGGCACATCCAACATTTACTGAAGTGAAGCCCCTCACTTTCAAAAGGACAAAAATCACAACAGGAGAAATAAGGAGCTGAAAATATATCTGACATTGAATAGAGATTATATGAATAGCATGTAAGTCATAGAGCAGAGATGAGAAGAAGGGAGAATCTTCAAAACACTTTGTGCTTCTTAAATGCAGGACCAATGAACACAGTACATAGCACACAGTATGTAACTCATGCTTACATCTCACTAGCACAGATACGTAGTACCAGCGCTACTGTCACACTGACAAGATGCTCAGCCACCTCAACAGTCAGGGAAATAAGGCCATCAGACCATTCCATGTCACTTACTGACACACAAACCTACTAGGAGTATATACATGTTTTCTTCCTCTTTCATGCTATAGCATATGCCTGAAGGTCACAAACTGATACAGATGTACAAAAACGCTTTTGTATCTGATACCTGAATACCTACCAAAAAAGAGCATTTTCAAGAAAAGACTTCTGCCTTTGCCATCCTATCTGCCACTTCAGATCTCAGCCAAAGGGCAAAGGTAGAATATGGTATGATGTGCATGATGTATAAGCAAATTTTAACCCTGCAGTATCAGCAATCTAAATATCACAGGTGGCAGTCTGAAAGCAAAGCCTCCTAAAAATTGCTAACATACTTCCACTGATGAAATTGAGAAGACTGCAAGAAAGTACTACACTAATAAAATTGTTTTAAATAATTAGATCTTATTTCATTGTTTGTAAGTGGTTACCAGCAGCAGAAGAAAACCAAAGTTTTGTCAAAAAAATGGGGTTTTTACCTGACATCTCACAAAATAACAAGAAGACAGACTTTATGCTTTTAGTTTACCAGTGGCATCATATTCACTTCTGGGTCTGAATGCATATATGCAGTAACCAGAGTAGAAAAATTATTTAAGAAACATGAATGGGCTGTAATTATTCCTGCATTATCTCTCTCATGACTGTGGCACCCCTTTAGCCTGGGCTGAACACAAGGGAGCCTGTCATTCTTCACTGCTGCAATACCAAACAAACATTCTCTATTCTGCATTTTTTATCATCGGCTCAAGTGAGAATAAACCAGTTGTATTACAACTGCCAAATGGACACTGAGTAAACAGATACCCAATACATTTTTGCTTTTTGTAAATTTAGGAAAACTTTTCAGACAAGTTTTTCCTTCCTTTCTCATACCACAATTATTTTTATTAAAAAACTTCTCTGCAACTGTAGAAAAATGGAAAAAGATCACTAAGTGACCATTCTCACAATAGTCAGACAATTAAAAGGTGCATCACCTGCAAAGCACTTTGCTACACTACTTAATGATGACACAACTAATTCTCATTTCTACAATAAGTGTAAGTTACTTCTCGACTTAGCTACTACATTTTTGTAACATCAGACAAGTTCATCTTATACTCCATCTCTTCTGCCCAGACAAAACCCCTATGTTCGTTCCTTTCACCTCCCATACAAAGACAGGCTGAGAAAGTTGGGGCTGTTCAGCATGAAGAAGAGAACACTGTGTGGAGACCTCATAGCAGCCTTCCAGTAGCTAAAGGGGGTCTTAAAGGATGCTGGAGAGGGACTCTTAATCAGGGATTGTAGCAATAGGATAAGGGGGAATGGGTTCAATCTTAAACAGGGGAAGTTCAGGTTAGATATGAGGAAGAAGTTCTTAACTATGAGGGTGGTGAGGCACTGGAACACGTTGCCCAAAGAAGTGATAAACGCTCCACTCCTGGCACTGTTCACGGCCAGGTTGGTCAGAGTCTTGGGCAACACGGTCTAGTGTGAGGCATCCCTGCCCATGGCACGGCGGTTGGAACTGGATGACCTTAAGGTTCTTTCCAACCTTAACCAGTCTGTGATTTTATGATTATATCCCTTTCTATCTGTAACTTGGTACAGTAAACAAGCACAGGTATTCCAGGCTCCTGAACACCAAGAAAGCTTTGGTATTCTTGACAATAGTTGTAACTCCTCTTTAAATTAAATTCTTCTTGATATCTTTTAAACACTGTTGATTTCCCACCAAATTGTACACAAAGTCTCAAGAGTCTGTTATGAGATAGCATTCAGACTTCCACTTATCTCTAAGATGCACCTCTTCTAAAATCACATTTTCATTTTACCTGTGGAGGTCTCAGTCCTCTCCAAGAGACCAGCCTACACAACACTATTTTGCCTGTTTCCAAATGATGACCCACTACCACTTACTAAAATAAACTTTTGTTATTAGGACATAAGTGCATGACCTTGCACTATTTATGATGCTGTTTAGTAACATTTTCTACTGAGCCATTGCCAAGAACATTCAACTCGTTTAGCACATTTCACTCGTCCTCCGTATAGATGTCTGAAAATAAGAGAATTTGCACACTGCTGAATCATTAACTCACTCCAAGTCAAACATGTAGAGAACTGCATTCTCATGATAAATTTAAACTTTCTGCATGTTAGTCTTTAGGGCATAAGGTGATTACTTTTAAAAAGAAAACCATCACTTACCTAACACAATCTCCCACATATTTATTAATATATAATATTTTAGATTGCAAAGCCCAAGACAAGCTTGAAATATGCTAGGCATTTTATGTTTCTAAGACTGAAAAAGGCAAGACTCCTAAATTGTTATATCCCCATTCCCACAAGTACTTATTCAGGTATTTAAGCATGCAAACAGTGCAGGCATTAAAACACCTGCAGAAGTGTTTGCTGGATCTAAGCCTAAAGCAGAAAACTGGGATTAAGGA
Source organism: Forpus xanthops (assembly GCA_032466535.1). Lineage (NCBI taxonomy): Eukaryota > Metazoa > Chordata > Aves > Psittaciformes > Psittacidae > Forpus > Forpus xanthops. Next base: position 10,344 of record JASSUY010017251.1, read on the forward strand.
TTCCTGGGGTTTTATTCCTGGCTCTCAATATGAGTTCCCTTTGCCATATTTTGTGCTGGACTTAGCTATCTCTCATCTGTAAACAAGGAATGTAATCAACAGGGACACTTTAAAGCTTAATTCAATGGTATTAAAAGTGCTTTGAAATCTTTAGATGAAAGATATTACATAACAGTAAAAAGGCAATAATGCTGTTTTCATTTTGCAAGCAGATTTTCATAGTAAATATATCTTTCAGCCTCATGTACTTTATATACTAGAGATCTGTCTCAGCAAGAACCATGTACAGCTTACAGGTTGAGCTAAGGAGATGCTAAAACACTTAGCCAGTGCAGACAGACTTTATTGTATATGAAATGTTACTTTTTCTTTTATCAATCCTATCAACAGATGAGCCAACCTACAGCAATCAGTTAAACACTTAAGCTCTCTTTCCTACCTTAATTTGCAAGGCCACATTAGCACCTTCTGGACATTTATAAATATTAAATAATATCTGATGATTTAATTAATAGAGCTCTGACCAGATTTGTACTCTTCCAAAACTGCTAGAGAAAAGCACCCTGATCTTTACCAAGAAGCATCCAAAGAGTATTATAACACTCAGTGTTCATAATATGCTGCTATGCAGCTTTTCAGACAATAACAAGCACAAAATACCTCTTTCTTTAGTTAAGCTTGGCTAACCTTGCAGCAGAAGCAAGCAGGTGAAAGAGCAAAGCCAAATGCATGGCCAGGAGGTCCACCTCCAACTTATACATATGCACTGACATGTGGGTGACTTGGGCAACAACTGCTGCCCACATGCAAGAATCAGCATGGGTTGCAAGTACAGCCTTTATACGTGTGGTCCATTCTTCCCCAAGGAAAAGACAGCAGGATACAAAGTGTCCCACGAATCTACCCCATGAACAACCAGCTGGAACACATAAATGCAAGTGTTTGAAGAAAAAATCCCCACCCCTCAAAATGCCAAAATAATAAGAAAAAGATGACAAAGAAAAAAAAAAAAAAAGGCACCATACCCAAAACAAGTAACAGCTTACATCAAATCTCTATTTCATCCCAATAAACCTATGGCAACAGAACATGACCGATTTTTTAACCACTGTGAATGAAAACAAGATGCAACAATTTTCTAGACTCACTAACATCAAAGGGACTCTTTTATGGTCTCTTTCTATATTTGATCAATGTTCCTATATTAATTGCAAAGGCTCAGCTATTCCACAGTTCCTTTTTTCCTGTAGCATAAAAATCAATTCTTCAACCAGAACTCACCATTGTTCTTCCAAAGGTTTTAAAGCCAGAATACTATACTCAAAGTATTTTGCTTGTTTGTTTGCAATAAGTTAAGAACTTTGAGGACCTGCTGAATCTTCTCCTATGGTTAGGGGCATCCACAGTTCTTCTTCACCCCCTTAAGCTGCTCCCTTACTTTTATCACATTTATAAGAATTTTTTTTTTTTTAATCTTCTGTCAAATCTGGCTGAAATTGGCCAGAAGTTTAAAGGCAATTTTGCTCCCATATTCACGACCACATGCACATACATAAATGTGATCCTGTATCTTTGATTGGAACTAGATGCTCTTAAGGTCCTTTCCAATGCTAACTCTTCTATGATTCTAGGAACATGAGCTAAACTATGAAGTCTAAGTTTGGTAAATGTAACTCTTAGGAAAACAAAAGGTATCAGAAGTAGTCAAAACTCTTCCACCCATTCTGATACTTTTATTTTTCACCTCTAGATACCTGACACACAACTTTCACTTCATTTACCATCATCCTGTTCACACTATACAAGGGAAGCACACAACACCACTAAATGGCATAGAGCGATCTACTGAAGAATGCCTAGAATCAGTTTTCAGCAAGCCAGTCATGAAATCAAACCAATTTTGCAAACAGGCCCCTATCTACAGGTGTCTTTTGCATGTGCTTGGGTTCCCCCATTTCTTATTCTCCTTTTCTGATTAGCTCTCAGTATTGGTAGAAGATTAATTCCCAATTAAGTCCAATTTTTAATATCTTGTGCTCACTGCTAAGCCACTGTTTTCAAAATGTTCCATTCTGATAGCACTTGCAAGGCTAAAGAGATTAAATTCACCGCTCAGATCACATGTGTGCTTTTAAGTATTATTGACTGGCTGATCTGCAGAAGTATATTTACAGACACTACAGAAAATTCATTCCAGGCTTTTCTTCACGGGAAACATGCCAAAATACTAGTCATGTCCCAAAGCATAAGTCCCTATCAGTTGCAGTGTATGATTAAACATTTAGAGGACGCTGCCTGCCATTCAGAATGGCTCTCCAAGATCAGCCAGTCATTCTTTACATTCATAGATATGAAAGCACTACTGCGCACCGAGAACTTGGCTTTTGTCAAAATTTAAAGAAAAAACACACAATCAAAATAATAGAGCAGTTAATCCCTGGAAGGCCTTGTGATCACATTCCTTGACATGTTTGATAAATATGGAAATAATGAAAACGTTCTGACTTGTTAAACTTGCAGTCTCTTTAATTCATTCCTTGGCCCCAGCATGCACAGACTGCTGACTTGGCACACTCAGAGGACCTTTGCTCACCTTTCTCAATAGACCCATGCTGATAAGTCTGAGTTTCCCCAAGAGCAGAACAAAGTCATGCTTATTAAAATGTTTACTCAATTCATTAAGGAGAGCAGTACTCTCTTGAAAGGAGAGCAGCACTCTCTTGAAAATATATGTCAGAGCAAGAGAAAAATCTTCACAGGCACATATACACAGCCATAGATGATAAAAGAAATTAAACTGGAATTTGAATGACTCTCATTCCTTAAAAATAGATTAGACTAAAATGTCTTTACATTTTACAGAACACAGACCTCTAAAGAATATCCCCTGCTTATGCACACTGATGAAAAATATTGCGCTAACATAAAGAAGCCAACTATATAAAATGAAACTCACTGTTACCATTTTAACTCTACTGTGTAATTCACTAGCCATGGGTTCATATCATAATGAACAAAGCATGTGTCCAGGTAGCTTAGGACGTTACATATCATTGATTTTGCATAAGCTTATTCATTAGGTATTAGAATACTACAGTATGTACAAGTTCCACAGGATATTTTACCTTACCACATCCCATTTACATTTCACATTCAGCACAAGAGATTGCTTCAGCTGCAGGAATAAAAGATAGTCATATAAAAGGTGTCAGAGAGAAAATTCCAGTGCCTACGTACTACTGCCTACTAATGATTTTGAAAAAAAGAAACAAACAACCAGAAATGAAGGCAAGTTGCACAAATGAAGCTGTTTTCCACAGGAGTTGTCAAGATGGTTGACTGTGTCAACTTAGCTTTCAGCTGTTCTATTTGAAAAAGCAAACCACATTTTTGACACTTACAGATGATGTGCTTTTGAAAGATATACGACGTATTCACAGCACTTACAAATGGAAAATTGTTTCTGTGAGACAAAGTAATGTTGGTCAAAGGATTATGCACAATCTAGTCACATCTCCAGTCCATTTCTGAAAAACGATCTTTTAGTGGACCAAATTTGTACAGCTGTGTGTTTTCTTATTAATAAATGAGAAAACCCGTTCTGCACACCATCCCAGAACCTAGATTATCTGTCAATCATTAAACCCGACATTATGTGAGTTTATGGATTATAATAATATACACTTTGAAAACAAATTATATTTATATCTGAACTATGTCCTTAGACAAGTGGCAGTGAGGTGTGAAACCAGCCAAACTCCACTTCAACCACCCTGCCAAGATACTCCAAATTTAGCCTGACATTCAGCCTTCCTTCCCCAGAAGTCCAAATTTCTTTCTTATTCAACACCTTAGAAAAAAAACAAAAAACCAAAATAAAACAAAAACCAACAAAACAAACCATAAGTATATAAAGTCTATAACCTTAAGTATTAATGTAGTTACGCCAATTAACTACATGCTACTGGCACACAATTTGCATTAAAATGATAATTTATATTAGAAAATACAATAGAAATTAAAGATGATCAAGTACTTTTTTAAATGCTACACAGTATTCCTGGAAAATCTTTGTTTCTAACTACAAATTTTCAGGGATAACTGAAGCTACAAAACAGCAAACAAGCAGGCAAAATATTGAGCCTTCAGGACTCCTTAAATTTATGAGTGTTTTTTACATGTAAAAGTATGAATAAAAGAGACTGACACACCACAGTTTTGTATTATTAGATTGACAGGAAACCATTTAAAATACATTTGCAGTAAGAGTAAGATGAAAGGACTTCAAAGTTCAAGTTTATTCTCATCACTAATAGTGTGCAAGATGGTCACAATCGCTCCTGTGAAAATGACAAATAGAAGGGTGCCTTCGTTATTGTTAATGTAAATGCTTGGTTTTAATTTTGTGACCTTACACACAACGGCAAAGATATAAAAAAAGCGAAGTTACAGGAATCTGACTACAGAGAAAATGGAACAGGTCGTTCTATTTTCATTACTGAAGCTAAATTAAAAGCAAGATGAAACAAAGGCAGGCACACAGATGGCTGAACACTTAAAAATGTGTGTTTTACCCATAGAAACACTATTTTCTTAGTCACACTAGAGAGATCATCCCTACTGCGCAAAAAACCTACTGTTTAAATGTAAGCACCATCAGAAAGAGAGAAAAAAAAAAAAAAAACAAAACCATACCAGAAAAGAAGGGACAGCAAGATGCGGTAATAACACAATCATGGAGACAACCTGATGAGCAAAAACATTTGAAGATCCTCAATATAATCTATTCTTGCTTGCCTAAGCACACAGAAGCAGCAAATCTAAATTTAAAGACCTAAAATCAGAGGTGATTTTTTTGTATTTATAACCCAGGCTTTTTGAAACAGACATAAGCTTCAGAAACACAGCCCGTACTCACATTTTTATGACAACCACTTACATACAACTGCTTCATCCAAATAGACTACAGTTTTCTGGAAAAAAAAAGGAGAAGTAATCTAAACCAATATGTCATCTTTTTGTGAAAATGTTCAAAATAAAGTAACAAAAATATCTACCTATGAATACTTTTAAGATCTTCCTTTCCACATGAAAATTTCCAGAGAACAAACAGATAAAGGATATACATACTTTCAACTATGAACAAATTCCTACTCTAATTCCGCATCAAGGTGATAGTGTCCAAGCAAGTGAGCAGGAGCATACATCAAAATTACTCTCCTCTGATTTCTATTTCCCCTTTCTGCTGGCTTTCTCATAGCTCTGAGCACCAGCAGTGAGCAGCACACTTCCAGTTCTTGCCTTTTCTGAGCATTATTACAGTGATAAAATTTTACACTGAGAACCTATTATGGACACAACACTGTGTTAGGAGTTCCTGACTGTGATCAAAATGTCACAAGGAGTCACAGCCGCTAAGACTTACTTTAGATTTCAAGAATGATTACCTACTTCAGAAGAAGGAAACTACACCTACTCTTCCTTTTTTTACAGCTGTTAGTATTACTTATAGAAAGAAAAATCACTAAATTAAATAAACAAAATAAAAATGTGACCCAAAGAAGATTTGCTTTACATTAGTGCATATCTTCCTTTGGTACTTTTGTACTTGTTTACACTACACTTTCACCACCATTATTATATGTCAGATCAAGTGCTAGGGTTACATTAAAAAGGTCATACAAGGCTTCAAGTTGAACATTACTTTTCTTTTTTTTTTCTTTTTTTTTTTTTTTTTTAGTAAGAGACAATTCAGATGTCTGACATTCCTGGAGATGAATTTCTATGTAGACAGGGTCTGGTACAATGAAGGCAATTTAATTAAAGCTACTCAACCTCGCCCTCTCTGTCTCCATTTTCCCAAAGAGAATCATCTTTACAGAGTCAAGGAAATAAAAGTGTTCAGATTATATAGTGAAATACATTTCTATTATTTTCCAACCTCCTAAAGCTATCAATGAAGGTTTCAATGATTGCTGACTGTGCCAGACTTGTTTGACAGAACTGTGTGCTATAAACTTGAGACCCACATGCTGTGAAACAGCTTGTAATGTTAAGAGATCCAACTTTAAAGGCAGATTTATACTCTCTCTTCTTTGACTTTAACTCAGAGTGGCAAGAACCCACTGCAGAGAATTAAAGGAAAGAAAAAAAAAGGAGAAAGACAAAAGACCTCAGCCTGGTCTGGTTTATAAATTTTAGAAGAGTCAGCATTGCATTTGCATAATTTTGCATCATTACTGACACAGATTTTAGGGCACCCTAAGTAATCACTCAAACATAGACAGCACCAGAAGACAAGCAATACATTTCATGTAAATTCTGGAGAGCAACTACTAGACTGCAAATACTAGATCAAAGCACTACTCATCTACAAACAGTAAAAAGTAAAAGGAATGCACATATTGTGAGGCTTTTTCAACTACAACAAGTAAATCTGCTGGTTCAATTTGAAAGAAGTTCATGGAGCTATTTAAACTTCAAGTTGGTTGCACAGGCACAAGTAAAAGTAAACACAAGATTTGCCCTGTATTCGGCTATAGGCGGTACATAAGCCCAATGCAAGTGTGATACGTTCCATGATATGGGAGGGAAAGAGAATGAGAGCTTTGAATTATCAGAGAAAATCTTGGTTATTGTTACATTCCTAGAAGCATGTTCTAGATATGGAACCACATGAATCTAATTATACCATTCATTTAAATACTAACAGAAAGATATGTGAACGAATCTTCAGAAATGCACACCACATGATTACAAAGACATTCCTATGTCAACCAGCAGGACATAAATAAATGCAAACACAAACAAAAGCCTCAGAGATGAGAACAAATATTCGCTGATTATCAAGTATTTATGGTCTACATGCAAATACAAAACAAGTATATATCCAAGTGAAAAAGAGAACTAAAAGAAAATGAAGTAGAAAGAAAATATGGAGCATGGAAGGATAAAGATGTCCAGAAAATTAATTTTTACTGAGCTATACAGACCACCAAAAGAAAAAAATTTGCTATAGGGAAAGGGAAAGCTGTTACAGGTATTATTATGAAAGAGATGTTTCCTGAGGACAGAGACAAGGTGGTTGCAAGAGGACACATTCCCTACAAGGTCTACCTAAATTATGCAAGAACATTTGTAAGAATTAAACAAACCCAAGTACACATGGAGGCTCTGAAGTCTTTCTACAACTTGAGAGCCAATTCTGCAAGTGAAACACCCGATGATAGAACAAACCTTCTGAAGGATGAAAAAAAGTATGGAGGACAAAAGCTGAAAGATTTGAACCCTGTAGTGACATCAAGAGTATTAACATTTACCCAGCAAAAGGTTCTGTGCTTTCTATACAGGCTTCAAATTAGAGCACTGAAAGCTCTTCAGATACAAAGTTATGAGACTGAATTGCAATCTGACATGTTTCCTTACAAGAGCTCTCAGTGATGGAAAATGCGCACACATAAATAAAAAAACCCAGAGGCTATATATATATACCAGTATTTTTTTCGTAATCTTCTCTATAACTTCAAAGCATAAACTGATCCTAAGCACCATCAACAATGTCCAGAACACAGTCTACAACACTATCACCAAAGAAACAAACAGCTCTATAAAGAAGACCACCTTCTCTAATTTGTCAATGCCTTACAATTTGGTAGATGACACAAGAGTACAACTGTATGATCCACATTCCTAATAAAGCCACTGGTTGCCTTGGAAAGAGTAACAGTTCAGAAGAAATAACATTTATCTATTGTCAGGGTATAGCAGCTCTATAAATACTAGCGGGATTAAGATCAAGATGAAGTGTACTAGTGAAAAAGAACTCATGAATAATATTTGAAATTATTAACTGGCATTAAGACCATAGTTCAGTTAAAGGAAAAAATCCACAAAAACCAACATAAAAATAGTGAACTTTGGTAAAGGTACACTGCAGAGCAAACTGCACATAATTATAAGAAATGGCACCACATTCATATTCCAGGCTATAGAATCGAGTTTAGTAAATTAGCTGTAGTATCTCCAGAAGTTATCTGAGAAAATGTGTAATAAAGACAGAAGCAGCTACAAGACGAACAAACAAAACAGGATAACATGGAAGTTTTAGTATCATCACCTACTTAATGTTTTCCCAGGTAGCAGAATTTCATACCTTAATTTTGTTAACAAGTCAGTCATAAGTAGAGAGACCTTTTGTAAGGGGACTAACACAAGTTTCAACCTCTCCCAGTTTTGAAAGTTAGGCAAGTTAAAATCTTTCAGTGCCCTGACTGCGTAAACCAACAATATCACCAAAACAAGAGATCCACACATCATGCCCAAATCACTCAACCCTATTACCTGAGAATCTTAATAGACAGTAAACACAGTAATTATAATGCAATAACCAAGTAATTATGACTCCCTTTGGTGGCCTGGTAACCTCACAGTTGGTTAAGACAGACAACACAGAGGTAGAACACAGGCATACACAGAGGAAAGAAATGAAACTTCTTCCTCTGCTGTTATACAGAACATTATGTTTTTCTTCCTTTATAACAAAACATGATCTTACATCACTTGACATCTTCTCTGGAATAACAAGATGGGGAGCAGGACAAGGAGTGCAACTTGCTAGAACACACAAAAAGACTTTGTGAAAAGTCCAAATGAACTCATGATGGGGTAGTGCCAAATGGGGAAGAGAAAAAGAGGAGCAAATGAATTGCTGAGTATTCTGCAAAATAGACCAAGTTAAATTAACAGAATCAAAATTAGGTGTTACAGCAAGTACTTAATACTGATAGAGAGAAGGCAGCACACCCCGGCACCTGTAATCTCAGGTTGTCTTTCCTCCATGTATCTCACATGTCTCTGGCGCAAAGAAGCTCAAATCAATTCAACAACGTAATGCTACCCTATGCCCTCAGAGAGAAAGAACAAGAATACAGATGGTATATGATTCCACTTCCTGTGACATTACACTGATTGGTTTTATTGTGACGTCTATTTATAAAGCTGATTATGAATTCCTAGTGTACTTCGATTACTGCAATAGCAGCTGGACTACTTCCTTTCTCTTAGCACTTAACTGTGTTCTTGATTAGTGAGTGGTGTTTGAAAGCTTGTGAAACAAGTACAGGAAGATCAAACAAAAGCAGTGATTTCCTCTTAGACCACTAACCCTAACCCATTACGTTTAACCTGCCAACACAAGACCAGTTAGTCTCTGACCTGCAGCAGCTGGGAGTAGCCAGATTCCAGATGGCCCTAGGAAGTTACTTTTGTACAGCCCTTGTCTTTTCTGTACCAACCTGACATGGAAAAAAAAAATCTGAGCAAGCTGGTTGGGCAGCTCCATGATAGGTGACATCTGTAAACACAGAAAATTTCCAGTATCTGTATGATGTAGTGCCACCACTCAGTGTATGAAATCTATCAAGATTCATCCCTACAGGAATACCATCACCATTTAATCTTGAATCTACTTCCTCTACACTAAAATGTACACACAGAGACACTGCATGCCACTGGTATCTCAAGATAACAAACCATTACAAAATACTCTATCACCTTTCCTATGCCAAATCCTCAACTTTCCAAAAGAATTATTTCAGAAAAAGAGAAGATTCAAGCCAGAAGCAAGCACACAACTGAGTATTTTTATTTACAAACTTGGCAGATTGGTGAAGATCTGTGTAAGGCTCAGAACAGACTGCAGTGTTTCCCCCCCATTATATTACAACACAATTCACAGAACAAATCAGGTCAAAAAACTTGAGTTCTTCTCTACAAAATCCCCTTGTCATATATCAAGTAAACACAGGAGTTAGTGTGACATTGCATTTGGCCTTGGCTAATGCAGATACCAACAGAAGCAGTGAAGGATACATAAGGATGAGTTTGAGATAAATCATAATATATAGACAAGTTCAGTAATAACTTTAGGTCAACAGCAGCACATTTTACAACATTCTCACGTTATTTCGAAGAATTTTAATGTGAAGGGCCTACATTTTAACATCACTATCATCAGATAAAAATAAGTAATTTACTAAAGATTTTAACAAACCAACTTGTACTGTAAAAAATCTTTTGTCTTAGAAGACAGGTACTCCAATTCTCATATGTATTTAAAAGAAAGCAAAATTCTTGCTTTAAGTACACTACAAACCTCAACTTTAAATTACATTCTGTGACTGGTGAGTTGCTCTCAGGAAGGATATTTCTTTCATATTGCACAACTATTGATAAAATTAAATGCTTTCATGTTCTAAACCAGAACAAAGTAAAAATGTAAAAAACCCAAATAGAAAACTGTTTAAAGAAGCCTCTCCCCACCCCCACTCCCCAACTGGGGACTAACAACGGATAATTAAAAATAAAGCTATTGTGGGATGGCTTTATTTTTAATTTTTAATCTGCACTCTGAAGTAATGAATCACCTGTGACATAATATACAAAGGGAAAAATTCTTGCCACAGGACGATGTTTCATGGGGGGTAGCACTATTTTTGGAGGCAAGAACAACTGTCCCATCTTTCTCTTGTTTCCAAGGCAAAGTCACAACTTGCATAGTTTTCAGTCTCCATTTCTATTCACCTTATGTCATCCGCCTCTACCTCCTAAGTAAGAGAATCACAAACTCTGGGGAATCGAGCATTTTTTAAAAGCACCTCAGAATTCAAGCACACGAAAACCAAAATAGTGCCAACACCAGGCTTCACAAGCACCACAGAGCAGGTAAACTGAAAAATACAAGACTACTCAGAAGAGATGTTAAGTAGCATATTTGTTTTGCAGTCCTAAACACAGTTTTAACCCTATGTGCTGCAGAAACAGTCATTTAAGCTGCATTTTACTATCATTTTCATCTAAATCAAGTTCTCCTGTCCCTAGCATTACAGTGCTTTGTCCATCTTAGCTTTAGTAGAAGCTGCTAATTCTATCAGAAACCCTCATCCTAACAATAACAGCTGTTAGAAAATACCACAAGGTTACATTCAATGTAACAGGATGCTGCTAAATAAACAGCTCAAACCACCTTCTGTCACAAAGTTTATTACACGCGTAAGATTTTCAGAAGGGAGAAAGCTTACTTTAATTCCTTTTCTTGGCACTCAAGCAAGACACCAGAATTACAGAACTGCTTTATGCCACAAAGCTTCTGCTTAGGAAAATGCTGTCTCAGTGACAGTATGTACATCTGTAAGTTATCACAGATGGGGGTGCCAGCCCCCTTTACTATCTAGCACTTTCTGTTAGAATTCATTTTCAGTCCTGTAAAGTATTACTAAACTTGACCTGTTTAATTTTCCAGGATTAGACTTAAAACAAGGCTATGAAAAACAATTACATGTGTGCAGGATGACTCTCACCAAGAAATTATTAGTTTTGTTTTCTCTTTATTCTGAAGCTTGTAATCCAAGCCCTCACTTACTGCACACTGTTAAAGTTCTGTTCTGAATACCAAATTACTCTTTTCTTTAAGACCTACATTCAGTGCTTCACAGCTGCTTTGGCTTCAGATTACCTCTGAGATATGGATTAACCCCAGCCACAGACAGAGTTTTGGGTGCTTGCTTTGCACCAGGCAGGACTTGATAGTTCTGTTTAATATGGCATGTTGCAGCATTTCATTTGTTACAAGAACAGCCTTTACCAAATGTTATTGTAGGAGTGAGCACTTCACTTTAAATCTCACACAGCAAGCATCCAGAAAATGAGATGTACGATTAAGGACCAGCTGCGAAAAATCTGCTTTATGATTTAGTCATCCTTAAGTACACTTATACATGTTTATATAACCAAAGGCACATCTGAATTTCCAAGGAAGAATTCGGCTGTCTTGATTAGGTCTTACTCATTTCAGAAAATGAACTTTTGCAACTAATGAGGCAATGATCTTGCAGACAGCCTCCCCTCATTGCACAGAGACCCATTCCCTGAACAGATTGAGGCAGAGATATAATGTAAAATACTCACCGGTGAAATTAGAGTATTTCATAATACCAAAACAAAAAAATTGAAGTTGCAAGAAAAATTTAATCTCCAATACTTGAATTCTTGACCCTCCATCAAACAACCCTAAATAACATTTTGATATTTTTAATGCTGTTTCATGTTCATTCTCAAATAGTTCTAATAAGATTATCCATTTTTCTGAAGTATGAATAGCTGACTTTCTAGGGAAAAACTCAATAATCCATAACCAGTAACAGAACATGGCTTTAGTCTAAGGACTCTTTTCATAGTGTAAATATGGTGCTCTCCGTACTGATTTTCTTTAAAAAAATTAAAATCTGTCAATAAATATTACTTGCACTAGTTACATTATTCTTTGCTTAAAACAAAAAGAAAAAAAAAAAGCCTTTTTGTAATGTAAAATTACTGTCTTGTAACAAAAAAAAAGACGTATATAGATCTACTGAAACATTAGATTAAAACACAAGAAGAAAGGAAATAATGTGTTCCTCATGAAGCACATTTATTTCTTCTACAATACTGGAGCGTGTTACTTTCTCACACATCAAATAACAGAAATCCCATCTGTAGCTCACAATGAAGAATATTTACATAAAAACTACATTTGTTTGATGTTTACTTCAACATTTTATTACCTCTGCTCCAGTAGAGCCTTACTCTTTATAAATATGGACATAATTAATTAGTAACAAATACTTCAGTAGGTTCTTGAGAATATGGCTTTTTTTTTAAGCTTAAATATATATATAAATATATATATAAGCACACTTTGAGCATTAGAAACTTTATAAAAAAATTGTTTCAATTCATACTATTGCACTTGAGAGATTTTTTCCTGCTGGCTGATTTAGGAGTCCAGAGTGGCAAATTCAGCAGCTAACTTCATTCACTTATGAGCACTGCAAACACTTTGGGCCATTAAAGCAGATTATGAAGCTCCTAGCAGCAATTCAAGAAAGTTTTATGCATTTGTCTTTAAATCAAAAAACAAATAATGACAGATGAGTACAGACATTTACGCACATGTGAAAAAGCTGGCCTCATTTTAAACATTATGCATTTGACACTATCATTCCATACTGTGTTTGGTCTCACTGCTAACCTGAGATTGAAATCTTCTGACATTCTCAACTATTTCATCAATACTGGGTCTGCTGCTAACTCATTGGGAAACTTTTGACGTAGTTGTGTATACTCTCCATGCTTTAGTTACTTATCTGTGGATTGATTTCTTTTATATCAAACAGATTTTCAGAGGAATGTTTATTTGCAGTGTGCTTTCAGACTGCAGGATAAACAGCCTTAAACTTTTACAATGTTTAAAGTCTTGCCCAACAAGGTCAGGACTCATCTGCTCTTCCTGTCCAAGTGAGGTGCAAGTATTATTAACCCCAAGTTCCATTAAACTCTGCAAGGAACAAAATTTAGGCCAGAGTGTCCTGTAACTTCCTTGTGCATTTCAGCAGATGATGCAAACGAACTTTGCTGCGGCCACAGGAGGATCCAAGAATGCAGTCCTCAAGGGCTAAGAGTATTGCCAGGAGGCTGCATAGATACATATGTTTGTTTACCGATATTCAAGACAACTCAAAATGATTGATAAAACATTTAGCATTTAGAACACTCAGTGTCAAAACTTTGCAAGAAAGTCTGTATTATTCTTGGCAAGAAACTGTGGAAACTGGTAAGAAAATAGTCAGGATACCTCTGTATGTCAGTGAACTGGTATTTTTCACAGAACAGTCTCTCCTGTAAATTTGTCTGCACATAGTTTAATCAACAAAATTTGCAGCTGTTAACAGGTTGTGCTTCTATATGCTACTCCATATAAATATACTTGTTAATCAAGACAGAAACTGGTTCACAGTCCAATTGTTTTAATTGGACTCAGTACAAAAAAAGCATAAAAAATGAAGTTAAGCACCAAAAGAAGTACAATCAAGTGTAGGTTACAGGAAAACTGCTTTCCTCTGACTTAGGACGCTGTAAGCACTAGTACAGAGGAGGTTGCTCAGCTTCACTCACAGGTACAGCATAGGCAACAGCTGCAGTTCAAGCTTCCTGATCTCAGGAGAAATACACTTCCCCTCATTTAGGACCAACTGACTGGGCTTATGGTGGGTGGAGCACATTTAAGGTACTTTCCTCAAAAGTTAAGGTAATTACTGTAACCTAACTGGAATACACTGTGTAGTCATAGTACATAAAGCATCTTTCTAAAAGATGTTATTTCAGCAAGTTGCTTCAGATTATTTCAGAGGCTTCACTTGCTGTTACCTGCAATGTTTCCCATTGCCTGCAACATCCATCCCATCTTTCAAAAAAAAACCCAAACAAAACAAGCAAAAAAAACCCACAACAACCCAAAGAGGGGAGGGGCACAAGCTTGCCCGTGAAGGCCTTTTTACTTGAGGTCTGAATCATGTGTCCAGATAGTTTCACTTGGTCATTTCAGACTAATTAGATACAGGACAGATGTATGGGAATGTACTTTGTTCTGTTCGCATCCTACACTGCATTCCCCATTTCACATTAACTACAGCGATGAATAATTTGGTGCAAGAAGATGCAAACATCTGGAGTTTACCAGAATCTGGGATTAAAAATGGAAGTTTATATAATCTTTAAAGAAATATGCTTTCAAAACTTTTTCCTTCAAACCCCTGAATAAAAAAAAAAAAAATATCCCCAGATCAGCAAGAACTTTAACGTTTTTAGCAGGGACTTTAAAAGGTGTTTGATTGACAGTGGCAACACCAACAGCACTAACTATACTGCTAAAAAGTGACCTTATCTGCATGGAAAAAAAAATATTAATTTTTCTTTTTTTTTTTTTACACACACAAAAAAAACAACCCAACAAAACAAAACCCAAAGCAACTCCAAATAACTAACAATGTGCATTTCAGTAGGAAACAGAAGCAGAAGAAAGCCTTGGGCCTACTAATCAATCAACACAATACAACCAACCTGGGATTTTACTTCAGAACATGTATTAGCAGGTACAAGGCCCATTACAGAGAACCACTAATTTTCTGCAGGCAGGCATAGAATTTCAATGGCTAGATCTTGCTTCTGAGGGGGAGGAAAAAAAAGTGAAAGAGCACATTCAAATTAAGTGAGGCCTAGAAGTATTTGAAGATTTTAATATGCAAGTGCGAAGGAATAGCAAGACAAACAATTCCAAGAAAAAGTGAGCCATATTTACAAAGTCATCCACAGTAAATAGGAAGCAAGTGCTATGTAACTATTCATTCACAGATCATTCCTCTTGACATTTCCATGACCAGGAATTAAGATACCTTCTGTCACTATTACTGTGCTTTCACATGCATGTCACTATTTATAACAGACAGCATCCTAAGACAAGGAAGTCTCAGGTCTTCTTACAACACAACCAAAACTAACCCTCAAGAAGATAAGGACATTTGAATAAGAATCAACTGGAGAGTTTAAAAACCAGGAGGAGAAAAGAACAAAAGGTTTCAGACTGCTAGCAATTGTTAATTAAACTAGAGCAGACTGCAGAAACTCTTGAATTAAAATTTGAATCTTGAATTAAGGAAGTTAAGATGATCTGGGGAGTGTGAAAATTGGCTGCTCTTAAGTCACCCATGCAAATCAAAAGAGATAAGGAACATGAACACTGCCTAGGTGAGAAAAGTCTCCAAGCTTAAACTGTCAATGGACAAGTTTACTCAGAGGCAGACAATCCACATACACAACCGGCTACATAATTTATAACTTACAAAAGAGCCTCAATCCTGTCATCACCACACTGTATTATCAATGAGCCAGGAGAGGAAGCAGTAGTTGCAAACCCTACTTAAAATGCATAAGGTCTTCCTTTAAATACAGACAATGTTTATATGGAGTCTTTTCATCACTAAGTCACTTTGACACTTTTTCCTTTTTTTTCCCCCATGAAAGGTATCAGTAGAAATCTAGAGTAATCAATTTAAATTGTTTATGCAACACTAGTGGTATAGTTTATCTTTAAGCAGGTCTTAAAGAACTTTCAGGAAACTTAAGACATAACCATTTATTAACTGAACTTGTGCAGATAAAGTTAAAATGCTTTTCATCAGGGAGCTACTGATTTCTCCAATATGTCATTTCTCTTCTTCAAACTTTTCACAAGAAAAAAAAAAAATAATCAGAGGCTTTTGTGCTAAAAAATACAGGTTCCCAGTCAAACACTCATTCCTTTTCCCTTAATTAAAAATTACCTTCTCAGGCTGGCACACACATAGCAATACCACCACAGAAACATGAAACTCCTAATTCTGATGTAAGCATTCAGGTAAGTGTCCTAATCTTCATAACTTCTACTCTGACCAGCGGGACTTCCTGGTGCATAAAACTCCTGACAACACATTAACTTTAGTACCATAGAACCACTGTTCTAGGCTGCCAAGCTTGAAAACTTTGAAGATAATTGTGGCTATAGATACACAGCTGCTCAAAGTAGTTACCAGACTGGTTTCCAGAGCACATCGACAAATAAGTGCCCTCTCTCTTCTCAAGCATTGTCTTTACAGATCAGTTTTGCTTTTCACCCCCCTCCTTACCTTTTGGCTTTTCTCCTCTCATCCTTCCTGCACAGACACCCACTGACCAGCACTTGCAGTTATTTATTTACACAAAGATTTTTTTTTTTTTAAAGTACGTGTTTTAATTATTTTTCCCCAGTTCTTTACTCTGGAAAAAATAACAGTTGCTTCATAGTTCCGGGGAGGAGGGAAGGCCTTTTTTATTGCACTATCACATTAAAGAAATATTTTGCAGAAGTAATTCTCTACTCCAGCCTTGCATGTGCTCATTTAACAAAGAGACTAATTTTAAAATCCATTCCTTGGAAGAAGAAACAAGACTACATATCTGAGAAAGAGAGCTTTTAAAATCCTTTTGGTGTCAGTTTAAGCTCATTAAGGTATCCTCTGAGTACACAAAGAGGATGTAACATAATTTGTGCTTCACAATGCATCTGCAATTTCTTCCAATACCCCAGTGCTAAGGGTTTTCAAGCTACTGTTTATATGCAAAACTAAATGCTACACAATTTCTTTAGAGAAGTGAAGCATTATACAGAGATCAACTCATTAGATTATATCCATGTACATAATTTTTTTTCTGCAGAGCAAGGATAAATCTCCCAAAACGCCTGCACCTCTCCATACTCAAGACAAGCTTGCACTCAGCACAGTGTCACTAGTTAAAGACCTTTCCACAAGAATCTTTGATGGCCTACAGAAATTACCTCAATCTCTGATGCTTTTATTTTTTTTATGTCTTTGGCATATGAGAAGCACCACTGAGGCAACAGATATTTGTCTCCTACTTAGAGCTTCAAAGGATATAAAAAATATGCTGAGTTTATTCCAACCTATGGAAACAGCAGCTCTGAGACAATGCTACAACTATCAGACACAAAATGGCCATACCAGTAGGCACTGCAACTGAAAAAATCTTAAAACCAAAAAGGACAGGCCTTTATGTCGGTTGCAAGTTAAACAGTAATCTAGTACAGTTAAATAAAAAGTGAGCAACCACAAACTTGTCAATACAAAGATGTTAACAGCTGGATTGGTGACAGCTTAATAGCAAAACCCAGGCCTCTGACACCATTCACTTAATTATTTTCTTTATTGTAAATCTTTATACTTTAAAACAGCTTGAACATGGGGGAGCTCCTGTTTTCTGTCACTTGGCAACTCATAACCTGCAGGACTGTTTCATTTATAATAAAATGTTAAAAACCTGATCAACAATAAATCACTGCACTGTGCACTTAAAAGTCTCATAAAGTGAAGAGTTGGAAAGCAGAGAGGATTCATGTAAAACAGGGGAGGAGATGATTTGCTGCTTATGGCACAGGACTGTAAGTTAATACATCTGGGTTCCATTCCATACATTAAAAGGGAATACCACCATGTGCCACAGAGAACAGAAGGAAGGTTTTATTCATCAGCATTTGTAAAATGCTTTTAGATCCCAAGATAAAATATTTTAGCAAAACAGAAATTACTGTTAGGGTGTTACTCTACTTTGCAAAATATTTTATGGATCAAAACAACAATACAATAAAATACAGCACCCTACTCCCTTGAAGTAGGGAAAACTGGCTAGAATTTTTTTTATGTCCATGTTAAAAGTCAGGTTACCAAAAAAAATAGCACTAGATACACAAATATCAGCATCTTGACTTTCTGAGAACTCACACATTTTAAGTCATTCACCAACTAAGCCTCTTAATTCAACATCTGACATTAAATATTTTGATTTTACATTGCCAGTCTTAAAGGCCTTTTAAATTCAAGACTGACACTTCCAACTAATGTTTGCAAAACTCCAAACATATCCTTCAGATATGTGTCCCACTAACACCTCAGATGAAACCTGAAATACCCAAAGGAAATAGACTTTGCTTCAGTTGATTAACAAGTTTTTCCCTCTTAATATAAGCTGAAAAACATCTGAATGATAGCCACAAAGAAACCAGTCTGAAATTTATCCAAAATACTACTATGACTCAACATTCAAATTGCAAAACACATTCATCTTTCTACCTATCAATTCTGGTTTTCAATTAATATCTCGTCAATCCCTCTTTCAGTCAATCCTTCGTCAATCCTTTCAGCTTCAGCAGTTGAGTCCTGTCCTGATACTCTTTCTTCAAACTCCTGTACAGATAAAAATTAAAGCTTGACAGTACAGTAGTATTACTAAAACAAGGAAATGCCTCAGATACCACAGCTCAGTCTGACTGATCTTAGCTCTCATTATTTGCACATACTACCAGAGAAGAGAGGTATCCTTCCTAACACCCCAGCAAGGTCATTCAATTTTCAGTATGTGTACTGGGTCTGTCAGCTTACATGCTGCCTGGGCAGTGATCAGCTGACAAGAGGTGGTGAGTGACTGCCTTTGCATCCCTTCCCCACCCCCAACTCCCTTTTTTCTCCTCCCTTCACTTTAACTGCCTTCATGTTCATTTGCCAATAGTTGTTTTGAACAGGTATGTATATGTATTTATGTGGAAGAAAAAAGTAGAAAGAAAGAAATAGGAAAAGAAGTTCCAGAGAGAGTCTGAAACTGCTAGAGAAAGAATTCTTGGATTAAGTATTGTCTGACAGTAGCTCTGAAATATTAGCAGAGAAACTACTTGTCTGTCTGGTTTTGCTGGCACTGAGACAAGAAAAACTTTGTACACCACACAAATAAGCAGGTGAACATCAAAAAAGCCCATGTCTCAGTTTCTCCCCTTGTGTGTATCAATCTGCAAGAATTCATGTTTTTGGCTGAAAAAATATTTTTGCCTTTAAATTTAAACTGAATTTGCACACTCATTTTAATTCCCTGCTTCACAAGAATTTAATCTACAATCAGACAAGGTCAGGCAGTGTTGCCTATCTGTGCCCTAGAAACTGCTTCTCAAATTAATCGAAATATGAGCTTTATTGATCATTAGTAAGAATACAAATAATTTTATAAACAACATTTAAACGTGTCAGTATTTGAAATGGAACTTGATAACTAGCCAACACACATAAGAGCAAGACTTAACAGAGAACCAGAGATCAAGATGAATCCTCCTAGAAAAAGCACCTGGAAATACAGTCTGTTGTCCAAAAAAAATTAATAAACTCCTGCAGAGATGCCAATGGAACTACGAACAGGCACAAAAAAGAAAACCAAACAAAAACTCCAAACCAAACAAAATCACAATTTTTATTTCCTACATAATTTCTACAGTCTTGTTAATGATAAATATTTAGTTATTCTAGATACTGTATGCAAAATATCACATTTCAATGTTGCTTTTAATAAACAGCAATGAAATAAAAAATAAGCCCATTATAACACCTTGCTCTGTGTATCACAATTACTTTCAACATTGAGATTTTTCTGTAGTCCAGAAAACCTAATGACAAGCAAATTAAAGAAACTATTTATAACCAGACTGAAGCAGATAAACCCAGTAAACTCCAGACCTCACCTCCATCTCAAGAAGTGCACAAAGTCCATCCACCCATCCCTCCCTACCTCTTCCCACCCCATTTGGCAGACTAAAGGCCCTCTCTTCTTCTAGTACATATTAAAACTTTGCTGTGTACCAAGAGCTAACTTATCAGCATTCTCAGATCACCACTAGTATTTTGCAATAATCTCCCTTCCCTCTATCATGTACTTCTATCTAGCAAGAGTCACTCCAGGAATTTTTCAATTTTAGAAATGACTGATCCAAGCCACCTTCCCCTTCCTGCTTCTTGTGGTTTTCTTATGGAACTTGGGGAAATAGACAAGAAGGCAGGGTCTCAAGGGAGAAGATGTGGTTACTATGCCTGAACAGGAACCACAGCCAATTGTGACAGACCAAAACCCAGTCTTCTAAGATAGTGCCCCAACAAGATTCCAGATCCATTTTAACAGGCCAGCACCCAAGATATCAGATATACTCAGATTAAGCAGTTTCTTGGGGACCAAATATTTTCCTTCAGAGTCCTTTCCAACTATCTGGCAAACAACAGCCACTATTTTTGTTACATAAACGGCCAAATATCATATTTATTTAAGAAGCCAAAACATTTCATTTCCTGAGTACAAGGTAGCATTTTAAATACCTCTTGTATCTTCCCCCTAACACCCTTTATGAAAAATAAAACTTAAGTCAAACAAGCTACATTTAATTAATGTTAAGGTTTTGAAACAAACTGTCCAGAAAATCTGGAGTCCTAAAGAAGAAGCTTCACTCCAAATCACTACTTTTTTCCCCGTCAAACAAACTAGGAGATGCCATTAGAAGACAACAAAAACCCACGTGTAAGCTTATTAAACCAATCAACTCTAAACAGCCCACAAAAACCAAGCAGTAGCCAAAAGGACAGAGAGGAATATCACAACTGCAAACTGTACAGTAACATTTAAAACAGCAAGACCAGGGGTGTTTTTAACAGAGCCAGATACAGACATTTCAATACATTCTGAAGGCTGACTCTGGCCATGCGATGCCATTCATCACATTAGGTACTCTCAGGAAAATTTACTGTTGATTCAAAAGATCCTCTAGGCGCTATTTTGAATTGTAAGAGACTCAGCACAAAGTCACTCACAAACAGGCAATTTGTTCATGGGAGTGCCAAGATTTGGTTTTGGAATGAGGTACCCAAAGGATGAGCATATGCCTTGTCCATCTTCATGACAAGGGAGAGGACATGGGTTTCTACTCTGTACGCAGCTAGGCAGGAGAGAGATTACACTTAGGACTGGATACACGGCACCGCAATTCAAAGAAATACAGTGACTGAGACATTTATTTTCTCCTCCAAGTTATTGCTTGTGTCACACATACTTCTTTGAGAAGCTCTGAGATAGCTATTACTTCATTTGGAATTGGACATAAAAGGTCTCAAAAGAATGAACTGAAAGCATTTTCTGGAGGCCCCAGAAATTGCATAATGCTCCCCTGGGAGGATGCAAGTTGTTCCAGGCAGTGGTGTTACAGATGTTCAGGATATTGCCACTGTTTGAACTTTGTGCGCCTGCAGGGGAAGAGGGGTATAGGGCGCAGCACCTTAAAAGGAACACATACATGCAACATAGTAGCAAAACATGGCTGTGTCTAAATTCAAACTCTTGTCATTTCAGACTGTTTCAGAAAGCCTTTGATACGGTATTATTAGAGCCTTCTCTCCACTCAGTGTACCGATGACAAGGCAAGACAGATATGTTAATTATTCAGCCACTTATAAGACAAAGAAAGAACAGAATACACCTTCAGCAAGGACATGTGAAACTCCAGGTGAATGAAGCTTTGCCTAAGATGAAAAGATTTGTTTCTCAGAAATTCCATTGCTGCATTAAAGACACCAGGAGCTTATCACTAAAGATATATTTTCAAGACGGAACATGCCTAAAGGAGATCTGCTATCAGAACTTTCCCACTCATCTTACATGCGGTGACAACAGTGAAAGGCATACTCACTGATGATAGCAGAAGGGAACACATTGTGGCACGGACTGAAGAAACTAACCACAATTTACAAGGCAGTAAGACTCCAGGCAAATATCCCATCTTACACTAGTAAAAATATACTGTAATTGGACTAATTTCTCAAAGCCATAAAGATCAGAGGAAGACAAAGTAGAAGTTGCAGAGAACCTCCTTAAAGGGTGGCCTTTCTCCTAAGCTTTCTCCTGGCTTTTACTGCGAATAGCATTTTATTCCATGATTTTGTTGGCACTAAATATCTGACAGAATGAGCTCACCTGCTTCTTTTGGGAAATTAGGAGATGCATTAAGCAGGGTTCTCAACACATTTCATGGATTAAGAACTTGCAAACATCTTCCTCTGATGTTAAGTTATCCAATGCAGGAGGGGATCCAAGTGTCTCATCATTTCCTGAACCAGCTTTAGCATTAGTGAGGTAATACTTGAATCCCAGTGAACCTGAAACACTATTTTAGGACAAAGAATGTCTTTCAGGCAGGGTAGCATGAAATGTAATAAGCAAGCTGTATTGGATTGAGACAACATATGTCTATATAATCTTTTGCAGGCAGATGACAAGGCTGTGTCCCTAACAGGCACAAGGCTTGTTCTTATCCGCAACCCAAGCTAATCACAACATGGCACCAAGTACAAGCTAACAAATGCTCGTAAGTTTGCTAAATGAATCAAATATTCTTCCTAGAATATTTTCTTTTGTCTGAAAACCCAAAGCACAAGAAACAGTAAATTTTCTTTTCCTACAGCCATATCATACAGCATTTTTGACAAATAAATATTATTTTTTCCCCAAGAAAGACCAACAAATATTTAATGTATTTAACCATCAGGTTTTATTTAGATTTAAATAGATGAAACCAGTAAAATACTTAACTTCAGACTCATATGAAAATAACCATAGCTTACTTGACATAGTCGTTGGGTTATCTATAAAAAGAAGGCTTTTATTAACCTATTTGTTAAAGTTACTCATTATTTTTCCCTCATTAGATTCTTCACTGATCTCTAAAAAGTTAAGTTCTTTCAGGGCTGCTTCTCTATCCTCTAAAAAAAAAAGCGTATTACTATCTGCAAGGTATTTTTTCTTTTTAGTAACTTCCAGAACAGGAATCTTCTACCTTAATTCTACATTGTAAATACTAAACACTTTCCTGAAACGGTAGGCAGATATCAAGTTCTGCATCTTTTTGGTAACTTCTCTAATTTATATTTAAATATAACGCAGCAGCCAAGATCCAAATAATTCCTGAAAAGAATCACTCATTTCTGAGATAGCTTATACTATAAGAAGATATGATAACCAAGGGAAACAAAGCTCCAAAATCTAATTTTAAAGCTCCAACAATACTAACCAGGAATCTGAAAAGTTTGGATGCCTTTTGATAAAAAGCTTGTGTGTTCTGTTATTAATTTGGCATTGCACAGTGCATCCTCTCACAGAGCATCGCCAGAATTTTCAAGCCAATATAAATCTCAAGTAAATTCCCAGCACACTTAAGCAGGACAAACAGCACCATATCTACAAAACATGATCAGATGATGCTGCACTGGTCTAACAAAAATGTATGGAGTCATTCAAAAACAGACTTTTTTTTTAAACTCCTGATTCATTATTTCCAGATTATTTTCTTTTTTTTTTGCCCTTTAGTTTCCATTTCAATGGAAAGTGAATGATTCTCTTTTGTTATATATTGTCTTGTGGTTTTGATTTTAAAAAACAATATGGATAATGAATTAGTATAAAATATCTGCATTGACTTATTAAATATCCTCAAAGTTTATGAGGAAAAAAACACAAAGAAATATCATTACTTAAAAACTGCATCTCATATAAATGATTGTCTGCTGCCATGTTCTGGGATCTTCTCCTCCTTTTGCAATAGATATAAATTCTAAATCATATTGCATAGAACCAATGCCTCACCAATGAGGTGAGGTGTGCCTGCCTAAGCTATTCCACAACTCAGGCAGACTAGAGACCAACAATCGCCATCTTTATCTTGACTGCATCCTTTTAAAAAGAGGTAACCAGGAAACCAAAATGCATCTACCTCAGAAAAACAGAAAGATGGAAAGAGCAACAGAATATATTTGAAATTCTTCTTTAACATACAATAGCTTAGTTTTGGGGAAGTGACACCCCAGACATGTATGCGCCACAAAAGCTGAACATTTGCCTGTTCGACAGCGCAAGTTTTAAGTACGCCAAATAAACCAGGCAGGAAGTATAAGACATCTTTTATCTTTCCTTCCTTGGAGCCTTTGCTCTCCAGTAAAGATTCTGACATCTGCCCTTATTTTTCTAGGAAGTTCAAGGATGATCCAGCTAAGAAAATACCATGAAATTTGTGATAACGTCTCCTAGCAGAATCTCTCAACAACTCAAAGGAGACCTGTATTCACCAATAAAGTAAACACTTTTTGCAGATAATAATCAAAAGCACTACTACTCATTACCTAAGGAAAGTTAGTAAGGATTACATCAAAACCCCCAAAACTTCAAGTTACTAATACAACAGAAATCATAACCTGATCCCATATATATGTGTGTGTGTGTGTTTTACAGAAAAAAAAACCAAACAAAACAAAAACAACAACCACTTAGTAACATATGCAGCTCATTAATAGAAAATTACATAACTTCTAAAAGTTAAAATTGTGGGAACTCTAAATTGGAATGTATTGTCCAGTGCTCATTTCCAAAATGACAGTTAATTAAAACAGTTTTTCATTTACACATACAAAGACGTTAAATCATGTGAAGATTTGAGGCCTGTTAAACTCCTCACCTATCTAAAATATAGACGTATCATCTATACCCTTCTACTTTTGCCAAACTGGCTACAAGCATAACTCTACAGCTCATTATTTAATACCTGCACTGCTCTGGGAGCCTCTGACACTTTCTGCCTTCTGAGCTACAGGCTTAGAGCCAGTCCTGCAAACTTGCTGGAGGGAGCATTTCTGGAATAAATCATTTGACATGGCACTACTCCTCACTAAGACAATAAAATACAGCTCCCAGATTTCCTCGGGGGGCTAAGTTCATCCTTACTTATGATCATGGAGAAAGTGCACATCTGTAAGAGTTTAATATTACATACACTTCATTTACCTGAAGACTTTTTAACAAGGTGGTTTTAAATGCTTCATTTACTGGTGTGTAACATTTTCCTTTTACCTAAGGTCACTATCATCTTTTTACCTAAATACCTGTTTGAGTTAAAAGTTCCAGCAAGCATGAGGTTTTAAAGCAATGAAAAAGGACAACGGTAACTTCTGAAACATTAATTCAACATCCTTCAGGTCAGGGTCAGTGAGGCCAAAAACCAAGTGTATTTAAGTTTCTGCACCAGCCCAGACAAACAGAAACATTTTATCACATTTCTTAACAAAGAAGCTGGAAACCTGCTTTTTTAAGACATACACAGTTATATGTACGTGTTCAATAACAGAGCATTCAACATGCCTGTTATCTATCAAAACAACAAAACACATTAAGTTTTCCAGCAAACACAGAATTAAGGCAGGCAATTTCTCTGCCAAGACACAAAGAGTTAAGAAGTACATCCCTCTCAATGGACATGAGGCTGGTAACTACGGAAAAAATAAGCACCCAAACACCTACATTTACACTACAGTCAGAACAGGTTGAATCACAGTGCAGCAGCAGACCAAAATGCACCTCTTTCTTCAGTGTAATACTTGAGAAGAGGAAGCATTTTTTTCCTCCATACACAGCATTAAGCTGGTTATTAATTGATTTCTCCTGACAAGTTTTTTTAAAGTTTAGGAGTTATGCTTAAGACCTGCAGATACTTCCATTTACAAACACATACACACACACACATAAAATGACTGGTTACCAGTGCAATTTGAACTCCATTCAGACAAAGGATAATCGTCCAGACAGATACTGCTTGTTGTACTTTATCAAGAGTTTGCTCAACATTCATGCTATGGAACAAGCTTAAAACAAACCAACCAAGCAAACAGAAAGACAGAAAACCAAGTACCACCATTACATTCCAAAACATGCACAAATGGGCAACACTTTCATTAGAACCATCACTAAAAATCTAACATGCTTTTTTTTTTTAGACATATATGGAAATACAGAATATGAAGCTGGTTAGCAGTTAAGACACTTAATAGCAAACTCCAAATGCTGCTGTCTTGATCATGTTTATTCAAATCATACTTATTTATACACCCTGTATTTAGCATGCAAATGCCAGGACAGCAACATAATTTATGTTGGTTACCATATAAGACAACCTGTTGGTTTAAAAGGGTCATAAATATTTTAATCCAGAAACTAAAAGAAGGTTATCCTGCATCCATTTCCAGATATTGACATGTCATAGAATGGTAAAGAAGTATTTCAAAGCAGGAAGGAGGTGGTGGTGTAGAAACCACACGCTACAACAAAATGGAGCAGGAGTGGGGGGCAAAACAGGGAGATTTAAAAGAAACACTAGATTTCTAACAGGGCAGAGTGGAAGAACATCAGCCTCTCAGGTCCCACTAAAACCATCAAAACATTTGTTGTTACCTGAACTTTAATTTTCCTCCTTTGAAAAATAAAGCCAAAATAAGAAAAGTCAGATGCAAACAAATGATGCTGAAAGCCCTGAGGCAAAACCGAAAACAAAATTCAATAATGGTGGGCAAAACCAAGCCAGTCAAGGTGACCTTGTACTTCCAGCAAATACACATAAACCTTGCAGTAGCTCTTAACTTTATAGTAATGAACAATAAAGGCCAGAAACATACTAGTTATGTAAAACTGAAGGAGTAATTTGGAACAATAAAAATCGGTACAGAAGTAGTTATTAAAAATTTCCATTAAAAAATACTGACTTGTGTAAGAGCTTGCAGGATGGCCGTACACAAAGAGTTGTGCTCAATGACTCAATGTCCAGTTGGAATACAGTAACGAGCAGTGTCCCTCAGGAGTCGATGTTGGGACCAGTCTTGTTCCACATCTTTGTCAGTGACATGGACAGTGGGATTGAGTGTGCCCTCAGCAAGTTTGCTGATGACACCAAGCTGTTGGTTCGGTTGATGCGCTGGAGGGAAGGAATGCCATCCAGAGGGACCCTGACATGCTTTGTGAGGTGGGCTGATGCCAATCTCATGAAGTTTAACCATGCCGAGTACAAAGTCCTACACCTGAGTCGGAGTAATCCCAGGAACACCTACAGGTTGGGCAGAGAGGAGATTCACAGCAGTCCTGCGGAGAAGGACTCAGGGGTGCTGGTTGATGAGAAAATGAACATGAACCGGCTTCAGTGTATGCTCACAGCCCAGAAACCAACTGTACCCTGGGCTGCACCAAAAGAAGTATGACCAGCAGGTCAAAGCAGGTGATCCTGCCCCTCTACTCTGCTCTTGTGAGACCTTACTTGGAGTATTGTGTGCAGTTCTGGCATCCTCAATATAAAAAGGACATGGAGCTGTCGGAGCAAGTCCAGAGGAGGGCCACAGGGATGAGTGGGGGCTGAAGCACCTCCTGTATGGTGACAGGTTGAGAAAGTTGGGGCTGTTCAGCCTGCAGAAGAAAAGGCTGTGTGGAGACCTCATAACAGCTATCCAGTATCTGAAGGCGGCCTATGGGGATGCTGGAGAGGGACTCTTCATGAGGGACTGTAGCGAGAGGACAAGGGGTAACAGGTTCAAACTTAAACACAGGAAGTTCAGGTTAGACAGAAGGAGGAAGTTCTTTACTGTGAGGGTGGTGAGGCACTGGAATGAGTTGTTGTGAATGCTCCATTCACAACAGGGAAGTTGTTAATGCTCCATTGCTGGCAGTGTTCAAGGTGAGGCTGGACAGAGTCTTGAGTGACATGGTTTAGTTTGAGGTGTCCCTGCCCAGGTCAGGGGATTTGGAACTAGATGATCTTATGGTCCTTTCCAACCTTAACTATTCTGATTATATGGTTCTATGATAAGTTACTGACTTAGAAGCCTCTTTAACATTGTTAAATTCAAGAGGCTAGATTCTGCCCTCTGCACCTTTCAGCAAGCCTGGATTTTGCTTCTTTATCATAGCTTCTTATACAAGAAGTAATTCATATAAAAGTACTGCCAAATTGGGTGAGCTGCTGTAAGCATCTGAAAATTTAGTACTTTCTCAAGTTGTATCAGTTTCCAACTATGTTAATGTGATTATTCTGAGAACTAAAACTACTGGTATCTTGTGTACAATTTCAGACTTTTACTGGAATACACATTTTTGATGAATTAGTTAAATAATGACTTAGATGATCTTAATGCATAATAAAGAAATAAAAGATAGCATCTTGACAGCAAATAATACATCAGAGGTGGAAAGACTTCTAACATTTGATGGGAACTTAGAGAACAGTATACTAGTAAGAAGCAGAAGTCAGGCTTTCACTGCCAAATGTGTCTGTTCATGTAACTCTAGCACTACTCCACAATGATATGTCAAGCCTTTCACTTCCATTTATTCCTCCACAGACTGCAAAGAGACTACAAACTGGAGAACTATTGCTGTTCAACTTAATTATAACCGAGACCCCTGCTGCAGCTAGTCTCATTCATTTATCTAACTACGTTTATGGAGGAATTTAATGCACATCATTAATTTTCATTCTGCTGTTCTAAACCAAGGCATTCACCAACCTACTTTAGTCCTTATGTCCATGTATATTGAGTACACATAAATCAAAATCAGAGGGAGTTCCTGGTCAACCAAGATCCCTACAAATCCCCTGAAATGTATTTAACATCATATGCCATTTTTATCTGTACGAGGCAAGATGATAACAGTCCACTGAGACAGGAACTAGGAGCCAAATTCACAGTTTGTAAAGATAATTCAGCTCCTCTGATGAAAATTGCAGTAATGGGTTTGCATATTTCCAGCATTTTGCATGGAAGACTCATGAGAAAAATGTTAGTATCACAGAATCATAGAATAGTTAGGGCTGGAAAGGACCTTAAGATCATCCAGTTCCAAACCCCTTGCTCCAGGCAGGGACACCTCCCACTAAACCATGTCACCCAAGGCTGTGTCCAACCTGGCCTTGAACACCACCAGCGATGGAGC
>JASSUY010017253.1:0-25574 GCA_032466535.1 Forpus xanthops
AACTACAGACCAGTCAGCCTCACCTCTGTGCCTGGCAAAATCTTGGAGCAGATTGTCCTGGAGTGCATGCTGAGGCACGTGAAAAACAGCAAGGTGCTTGGTGACAGCCAGCATGGCTTCACTAAGTGGAAAACCTGCCTGACCAATCTGGTGGCCTTCTACGATGGGGCTACGGAACTGATGGAGAGGGGCAGAGCAGTTGATGTCATCTACCTGGACTTGTGCAAAGCATTTGACATTTTCTCACATGACATTCTTGTCTCTAAGTTGGAGATCCATCAATTTGATAGGTGGACCACTCAGCGGATAAAGAACTGGCTGGATGACTGCATGCAAAAAGTTGTGCTCAATGGCTCGGTGTCCAGCTGGAGACCAGTAACAAGTGGTGCCTCTTAGGGATCTGTGTTGGGACCAGGCTTGTCTTTTGCTGATGACACCAAGCTCTGTGGTTCAGTTGCTACATTGGAAGGAAGGAATGCCATCCAGAGGGACCTTGACATGCTTGTGAGGTGGGCTGATGCCAACCTGATGAAGTTTAACCATGCCAAGTGCAAGGTCCTCCACCTGGGTCGGAGCAATCTTGGGCACAGCTACAGGTTTGGCAGAGATGAGATTCAGAGTAGCCCTGCAGAGAAGTACTTGAGGCTGTTGGTCGATGAAAAAATGAACCTGAGATAGGATGAGAAAGAGCTGTTCAGCCTGCAGAAGACAAGGCTGCGTGGAGACCTCATAGCAGCCTTGAAGTATCTGAAAGGGGACTACAGGAATACTGAGGAGGGACTCTTCATTTGGGACTGTAATGAGAGGACAAGGGGTAACGGGTTCAAACTTAAACAGGGAAGTTTAGATTGGATCTGAGGAAGAAATTCTTTACTGTAAGCATGGTGAAGCACTGGAATGAGTTGCCCAGGGAAGTTGTGTATGCTCCATCACTGTCAGTGTTCAAAGTCAGGTTGGACAGAGCCTTAGTTTGTATGGTTTAGCGGGAGGTGTTCCTGCCCACAGCAAGGGAGGCTGGAAATAGATTATCTTAAGGTCCTTTCCAACCCTAACTATTCTATGATTCTATGTTTTTTGTCCCTAGGGGCTTAGTCATTGTCATAATGGTTAACAATTTGCTCCATCTAGTCTACTGACCTGCCTCTGACAATGACAAATGCCACTGAAAGATTCCAATATTGTCATTGATACCAACAAATTGTATGATATTTCAGAAGAATTATATCCATCTGTCTCAGCTTTCATATGTCCTCCATTGCTAAATAACACAATATTCCTGTGTTAAATTTTTCCATTTTCCTTTAAATGTCAACTTCACCATGTACTGCTCATCAATCATGTGCTTATTATATATTATTTCTGGAACTCTTTTGTTACATGTGACACTGAGCAGTGCAAGCAGCAGGACACAAGGTCAGGTGTGCCTGCATACTTAAATGTGTTCTGCGTTGCATTGGAGAAAACACATAGGCAACAAAATTTCAAAATGGTCCTTTCTTTGTATAAAGAATGGTATCATGCACTGAGAGAGAAACCATGCTTTGAACCATGATGACAGAGACATGCAAAATCCAACCTTGTATTAGACCAGGGTGATGTCTGAGAGATGTGGGTGTGTATGGCTTTGCAGAAGATGCTGAAGAAAGAGCTGGGAAAGGGAGTTGGCTCATTGGTGGTTAATAAAGGAAATTCAAAAGATAAAAAAAAACAAAACAGAGAGGAATTAAGATCAAAACAAGACAAAAAAATAACACAGAGCCCAGTGGGACATATTATCTGCAGTTCTCTGCTAAAGGGTGAACACAACAGGGGCTGGTTTCAGGAATTTGGAGAGAAGCAATGCTAGAAAGAAGGCAAATTTTACTTTTGTCAGATCTAAAGTCTATTTGAAATTAAGAAGGGAAAGGGCTTCTGAAAGCAGATAGGGCAAATAACTGCTAAGATATGAGACAAGGAAGATAACAAAAAGAATAAGTAGAATTTTATTTAAAATAAATATAACATGAAATTAAATAGGCTCTAATGAAGTAGTCAGCCAAGGAGAGGCAGGCTCAGTGCTTGCCTAAGGGTCTCTAAGACTGGGATAGCTTCTCTGGAGTCACAACAGTTATACTAAGGTAGATCCATCTATAGGGAATAAAGAGCCCTTGTCCCTTTGCAGCAAACCGTGCTCTCATTAGCAGGGATGGGAAGACAAGACACAAATGCTGCAAAGACAATGCGTGATGAGAGCACAGGAGCCCCTCCAGCCTTAGCTTAGGTATCTGCAGCCCAGGTGACAAAGAGCAGACCTGTCAGCACACATGCTAGCAATAACTGTAGTCCACCAGCAAGTACACCCAGGTGTAGATCCACCAGACATGACAGCAGGGAGGTGTGGAGGGAATGAGACCTGAAGGGAAATGTCTGGGTTCAAAACCTTCTTTGAGATAGCTCTTGTAGGGCTGCTAGAGCAACTCACGTCTTGGTGTCACCCCACCGCTTGAATGGTGGCTTTGTACACTAGTGTCTGTTTCTGCTTATTATGGTAGCATGTCTCATGGCAGCTGTCGCAGGGGTGAAAGGCTAAAGTCCACCCAGCTGCTGCTTTTGGCACCTGAAGAAGCTAGACCAAAATTTGCAACCTGTACTATACTGGAGGAGGAGCTCCATTTCTCTGTGCTCACATAGTCTCTGTAGTACACAGAGCAGCTGGCATTTTAGGGAATAAATATGAAAAGGAAGCTTAAAAATCTAACTTAAAATTCAATAACAGACAAGAAAAAAGACACCAAGAAGATTAAACAAAAGTTGAAAACAGGCCTAAAAATAAAAGAGCAAGCAAAGGAGTCATTTACAAACCAAATGAAGAGAGGAACAGATAAGATAAACTCTGAATATTAATGA
This sequence comes from Forpus xanthops, assembly GCA_032466535.1. NCBI lineage: Eukaryota > Metazoa > Chordata > Aves > Psittaciformes > Psittacidae > Forpus > Forpus xanthops. The sequence goes on from JASSUY010017253.1 coordinate 2,887, forward strand.
GCAATCAGAAGAAGGAAGAAAAAGAAGCAAAAATAGGTCTATTTTCCCACAGGCAAAATAATGTACAGTGTTTCAATTTCCCCAGTTAAATTACAGAATAAAAAGGAATTTTAATAAAATATCAGCGTGTAAATCTCTTTCCAAGCCACTCACATGCTGACTGCTCCTAGGTACAATAACAGGTAGAAGAGGCAGAATGCAAAAGGACACTGCCAGAAATGAAGCCAGGTTTATTTTTCTTCCTCGTACAGTAAAGAAGATATTTTAATAAGCACAAAACAGGAATATTAGAGCAGCTGAACAACTTAGAAAAAAAAAGTGAGGGTACTTGTGAACCATCCAAACCCTGCCTGTATAGTGTTGAATGTGTAAGAAAGCTGCTAAGTAACCTTGCTGAAGTGTTTTGATATTTCCAGTCAGGAAGCTCTGAGCTTGCTAATGACACTGAAAGGTGATTGCTGCATTCAGGATCCAGCTTGAAAAGTCACACTTACCTGCATAAATGTGGCAGGCAGTCTCTAAGAGAGAATATAACTTAGGAAGGAAAAAAAAACACAACCAACCAAAAAAACAAACAAACAAAAAAAAAAACCAACACACAAACAACTGACCATTTTTTTGCCCCTTTCATTATTTTTTGGGGGTTGGATTACATTATTTAAGGGTATTCTGGGGCTTCGGTATCCTGAGAGTTGCTCCTATTTGAAACAAAAGTCTTTCATTTGTTCTGTGGCTGGAGCAAACCTTCAGCTTCATCTAAACTGCTCATGAAGCATTCTGCAGTTCTGCTTGTTGTATCCTCAGGGCACCATATACACTAATAAGACAGAGCAAGAGAAGAACCTACACAGAAAGCCTTTGATGTCTTGTGCTGAGACTCCATGTACAATCTACTATGTTAATTATGGTATTAGTCATTTTAAAGACAGGAAAAAAAAAGTAATTTTTACTATAATGAAAATTTAGTTTACTGGAAGTGATTGCACAATCCCCGCTCTTTTCCTTGCTTATTCAGTCCCAGCAGTGCCGTGCTGCTGTAATTTGTCTCACTGGGCAGCTTACTTATTCCTCACTGTGGGAAAGCAGGTCTCTCCCTCCCCTGCTGACAGAACAGCATTCTGGAAATAAAAAGAGTATTGTCAGAGGCTGTTGGCATCTTCTGTTCAAAGACCCTCCTAGAGGAAGAAAACAGGCTTTCTCATTGCCTGCATACCTTTGTCTATTACCCTGCAACCTAGCAGAGACCAGTGCAAAAGTCCAGTTTTCCTCTCCTGAACACAAGTTCTGCAGCCTGAACCGAATGAGACATGACACTGGCTCTGCTCATTCTATTTTTTTTTTTCTTGTTGCTTTCCAAAGATAATTTTCATGAAAGGTCACAGGTGAACATCTAGGAATAAAGGCTGGCAAGATCTGCAGTGGAATTTCCCCTGTTTCTGGGAGCCAAGGTGAACTCTGGTGTCCCCTTAGCTCTGTTACAGCCATGAGACTTAATTGTGGTGCAAAGGTATCCCTGTACTCCCATCAAGAGGCTTAATCATTTTTTCTCTGGGATCTTTTTAGCTAGCAACAGAGGTAGGATTATAAGAACTCATAAAGACATGATCCACAGCCTGGAAATTCCCACATTCGGATGAGTTCCCCCTAAATACCGAGGAGCATCCTATATAAATTTCTTTTAGACTGAGCAATACAAGGTAAGTAATACATAAAATAATTCTGTGGAGAATAAAGGAGCAATCACCATATATTTTGAAGTGAAAAGTAAATACTTTCATTCCCTTCATCACCCTGAAATTATCTTGTGAGGACTACTGCTCCAAGGAGAGACTACCTTCTTGCTCAAGGGAATTTTAAATTAGCAGTTGGTTAAGCTCTAAGAACTGTTTCTCCTGGGAATAAACATTTGTTTTGTTTATCTCCAGCCAACAGCTAATAGCACAATAATGATCCAATCCCCAGATCCCTTTGGCTGGAAACTGATACCTTAATCTCTGCAGTGCAAGTCTTATCAGTCTTTGCTTCTATGCAGTTTGAACATTTCTTCTATATCCTCGATGCCCCCTGCAATGAAAAACAGTCACACATTCTGGTTATCTTTACCATGAATTACCTTTTCCTGACCCCGTTCACTCCTTTTTTACAAGCACTTCTTTTGAATTGTTTTCTTCTGGGCCCTGTGCAACTGAAGCTCAGTGTTATTGTCTTAATTTTGCTTAGTTTTCTCCATTGTTCATTATCCTGGTGGGATGGCATTCTGTCTGAATCAGTGATCAAAATAAACAGGTCCTGCAGTTACCCTGCCTTTATCCAACAGTTAATAGAGGTGGGTAAAGCCAGCACAAAACGTACATTTCTTTTGGATGTGAAACTGCTTTGAACTTCTCCACACTTTCAATTAGATCCAGTAGTACCTCAGTGAAAGAGAAAAATTATTATTCCCAAGGGTGGTCTTGTGGCATCCCTAGGCAATCCAGTTTCTTTAGATTAATAGTCCAGACATATTGGGTAGGCACCAGATTCTAGTCACAGTTAGGGAATCTTTAGCAGAACTGAATCAAAAGTAAGCTTTCGGCCAAGGTTTACTCATCACATATTTCAAAGCATAGAAAACATTTTGTAATACAGTGAAAGCTCAGGCACAGCACAAGGAACTCCACTATTAAAAAGGAATGCACCTATCAAAAATATCTTTCTTTCTTCCCTCTACACAGACCTAACTACTTACCCTGCAGATCTTTACACACCTTTAACACTACCGTTTTCTTACAGAGACCACCCATCCTTCATCTATCCTCCTTCTGCACTCTCAGATGTTGCAGCTGATTGATCTGGTAACATGATACATAGTAAGAAATAATGTTGAATACCTAATAAGATTAATTTGCTTTCCTCAGGATACCTCATCAGTTTATTTGTTTTACAGGTATAACACTAATTTGACTCCCTAATTTAAGCTGACTTGTCAAATAAGCAAAGGTTACATGATTTTTACTTTATGGCTTCCAAGTTATTGCTTCTTGTGGGCACAACATATATTTCCATATGCATGATCTTTCAGAGTATATCTGCAACTGTAGTGCAAAGCAAAAAATCACTGCTTGTAATAGATAACCAGGTTTCTCTTCTCTGCTTACGCTTCATTTGTTTCTTAATAGGTGCAAATTTTCCCAGCATCTATATCTCAGTAATAAAATAACAAACAGAAGATATGGCCACATTTTCCCCACACCACGCTATCCTCCCATTTATGTCATATGACTCCCTCTAAAAACTAAAGATCATTGGAGCCTAATTTTGTCTAAAATAACAGAATAAGAAGAGGCCTCTAATGGAAGCATAAAGCTGCACAGAGACCATGAATGAGTCACGCGCCAGACAGTGACATTGTCCAGGAATGCAGATTACTGCATGATAAAAGGTTGTGGTGCATTCCTCCTTGTTTTGCCTCAAAAGGAAATGTACTTAGAAGTGAGAGTGAAGAGCACAGAGACTGACAACCTGATGTAAAACTAATGCCAGATTTCCTTAAACTGCAAAAACAAGCTTCAGCATACCTGACCAAGTAAATGCCAGTTCTAATTACATTTTTACCATTTCTGTGGTAGTCAGAAAATTGTTAGGTTTAGAACTTTTGGATTAATTATTTTCTCTTGTTGGAGGAGAAAGAAATTGCAAGGGAAGAACATGACAAGGTTTTGGGGTTGTTTTTTGGTTTTTGGTTTTTTGTAGCATAGAAAAGTAAATTCACCATATTCTCTGTGGTAAAATTGGTTGCACATTAGTTCACCTTGAGAGAAGCAGCTCTGTCAGAGCATATAGAGTTTACCAATACTGCTTGGCATTTATTTTTTTTTTTTTTGCCTTGTGGAGAAAAAAAATCATCAAAAAGTACTGCTAGAAGCTTTTTTTGGTCCAAAATCTGGCTCTAAACAACCCTTTGTAAAATACGAGAAAAGCAGTAGTTTTAATATTTGCTGCTTTTCATTCTTCTCCTCCTTACTTTTCCCTTCATTGTTTACTGCCCGTTATTACTGATTCAAGCCAAAGAGCTTAGAGAAAGCACGATGACTAGGAACCAGCACTGAATAAAAGTGAAGCTGACTATTTCTGCAGCCCAGCCTGAGAGAATTGAAAAGAATGTACAGCAACCCATCTAATGGAAAATAAATCAGTGGTTTAAAGTCCTTTCTGTTTTAGCAGCTGCAAATGTTGCCCATCAGTGGCTTGGATGAGTGCTTTCTTTTTAAATGCCCTGTATCTTCACAGTGATTTGGCATACTCAGAGGTGATCCCAGGCTGGCTCCTTTGCCACACTCTGTGGCTTTCTGCCATTCACACCTGTTGAAATTAGTGTAAATTGGTGTAAAATGCCACCAGCTTTAATTTCAAGTAGGGAACAAACACAACAGAGAAGAGGGTGTAATGGTGACTTGTCTTGAGTTTATATTTTAGCCAGCTCAAGATTGGCCTCAGTGGGTTTGCCCAAGTCTGTAATGGGATTAAGCTGCTATTTACAGAGCACACTGTGTGAGCCTGAGTCTGTGGATGTCTGAGCTAGCTCTAAATGAGCTGCCTGAGGAATCAGGATCAGGCTGAGAGGAAGAGGTAAGCAGCTATTGATAGATGGCCACCAGCTCAGTCTAGCTACAAGTTTTGCATAGCTCTGCCCTGCAGTGCAGGAATGGATGGGAACCCAGCTCCCTGCAGAGAGCTGTCTTGTCATCTGCACTGTCTGTCTGAGGGAGAACAGTTTAAATAGGCCTGGCCTTTAGTCAAACCACAGGTCAGCGCAAAAGCCAAACAGCAGATTTCCTGGCTAGTGCCTTATTCACATGACTTTCCTCTTGTGGACCCTGTACAGCTCCACTGTTGAAGACATTTTTGCTGAAATGCTTTGCACCATCCAAATAAGCACAGCATGACATGTATTTGGTGGGGGTGTGGACAGGGAGAGACTCAGAAGGGAAACACTGGGTGGTGGAGGAAATGGAAAAACAAGGAAAAGCAGGGACAATTTGAGGGCATAAACATGACACCAGACCCAGGGTCAGCCAGGCAGGGTGTGAGGTGTGGTGAATCCCTGAAGGGCCACAGGACTCGCACTGATTTGCCTGACATGCTTGTCCTGTGGCCCAGCGACATTTGTTGGGACAATGCAGCTTTGATCAGGAGGGTGCTGCGCTGGCCGAGGAACAAGGAGAAGTGGATCAGATCCTGCACTGCTGCCCTTCCATGGACTACTCTATTGCTCTGACAGTTGTATGTTATATCTTGCTTCTTGGTGACTGAGAAATTAAAATGACATCTACCACATACATTACGAAATGCTCACATAGAAAAGTTGAGTTTCACAGAGGAGTGGTGACCCTCAATTTCCCTTCAACCATCATTGGGCAAGGCTTGTATGGAGCTTTATGCCTGTGAAAGCTGGTGTAGGAGTATGGAAGCAGAGAGATTAAAGTGCTTCACTCCAGTTGAGGTATTGAATTCGTGCCTTGCTTCAGGCTATTGCACAGTTTCTTAGTGAACCTAGCTGGACATGTGCCTCTGGTCATGCAGCAAGGGGAAGCAGAGGTCACTGAAAATCCACTGCGACCTAATTGTAAAAATCAATGTGCCTGAGCCATAATAGTTCAATTGGCTATCTTGCCTCAATGCCTATGGGATCTGTAAGTGCTGCACACAGCAGGAGTCAGGAAGCAACCAAGAGCCCAGTTTCTTTGCTGGTAGATCTGAACTAGGTCCTATCACAGAGTGAGGAGGTGAGATGAAGGGGAATACTTTTGTTTTAATGAGAGTGAATGAATTTAGTGTTATCTTTTCTAGAGCAGGAAGGATTTTTACCTGAGATCGTTAGAGATTGCGTCTGCATTGCACAAAGGACAGCAGAAGGGTCTTGTGCTCTACAGGCAGGAGCTGCCCTGCTTCTGTGGTATGTCTGTAGAATAAAACCCCGAGAGATGATTTATCAGCAAGGTTTCTACATTTGTTGCTTGGGCATACAGCAAACAATGCCTCTGGCTCCTTGAACAAGTGGGACACGTAGGATCAGATGGCAACTTGAGTGCCTGGACCACATACCTCCTCTGTTTCTGAGACAGCACAGCTGCTCTTACTGTCCTGCCTTGATACTAGCTATACCTTGCAATTCTACTCCTGCTGTGTGTTTCCATTCCTGGTGAATGTCATAATTTATTTTTTTCTTTCAGAGGCTAAAACCAGAAGTTACCTGTCCATCACAATGCAGAATCAAAGTTAAGGTATGAGTTTCTGGAGCATCTTCCCCAAATGTGTAGTCCTTCTTCACTGACACAGCCCGCACTAACTCAGTCAAACAATTTAGCTGTAAATTAAAGATCTCTGCAAGTTTCCAACACTTCATTTGCGGATCAGTGTCCTGTGGGAGAAGGATGTCAATAACTAGCGTTAAGATCAGATTTGTAAACACATTTTAAAGTCGATTGAAAAATAGGCTGTTGCTGGAATTTCTAAATCTTTCTACCATAACTTGTTCCCCAAACTCGGACTTTAATTCAACTGTTGAACATTTCCTGGGAAAACTGTTCCTCTCTGAAAATGTGATCCTCCTGCATTTTGCTCTTGCTGCTTGTTTTAAGCATGGCTTTTCCTGTATTTCATATGCCACAACATAATCCCTTCCCTCTAGGAGAAAAGAGACAATAAAGTTGGATAGAAACAGATGTCATTTGGATGGGAACTCCAGCCTGAGGTGGCTATTCGATTTGGATATTTTTCTGCTTTCCTGATGGACAACATGGTTTCTGGTATACCTGAGTATTTTCTCTCAGGGAAGCAATGCATTATGGGGTGCATATTCTAAGAAACAGTGCTCAGAGACATGAATGGATCACCAAATAACTATTAAATTTAACGGTATAAGACAGCAACAATTTTTAAGTAGCCAAGTTATTTTGGGCTTTGGATGCTGAACATAAAAAAGAAAATGGCAAATAGAAAACTTTTCACATTACTACATGAAAATGTAAGTGAATTTCCGTCAGAGAAGATTTTTAGCCAAAGAAGAAGAAAAGGAATCATGCCAGAAATCTTAAATGTTTCTTTAGATGGCAAATCAAGAAATATCTAACCTCTACATGAGTAAATTGGAAACATTCTTGGAAAAGAATTTATTGACATGATATTTAGTGATAAAATGAAGTTGTTGCCTACTTCAAAACAGAATCTGGTATGAGCAGTGGATAAGAAGGATTATACACTATAGTTATAAATACAGCCTATATCTCAGATATTTTTCCGTAGTAGAGGCATGAATTGATAAATTGAAATACAGTAATACACGTCTGAAATGAAATCAGCTTATCCCTCCTGATGGAGTAAGTGAAAAAAAGTGTACTTTTGTTATAGACGAGTAAATGAACCAGAATTAGTCACAGAGCATCTTCCATTTCTGCTCCAGGAATAGTGCCAGATCAGATTGGAGCCCTCTCATATACTTGCTTGTTCCTTTACAACCTGGCACTGAGAACCTGCCCAGCAGGAGGGTGCTGGTAGTGTGTCAGCCACACACTGTGTTGGGCAAAGTGTAATAGCTGGAGATTTTATAAGCAGTGAATGAATTGGAGGGACATTGAAAGCAAATAGGTCTAGAGCACAAAATAGCAAAGCTTTCTAAAAGTACAGGATTTTAATTTTTTTAATCAAAGTCAGAAGACTAAATTTTTTATTTTATTCTTTTATAATGATTTTTTTTATTAAAATAAGCAGTCTAGCAATTTCTTTAGCTCTTAATGGAAAATATCTTTGTTAATGTCTCTTTGTGGCAACTACAGCTGGAGATTTCAAGTATTGGGCTAATAGACAACAACATCAGAGTGAAATTTATTACGATCAGGCTGTAAACAGAAGCAACACAGGCTGATCTATTTTCATTTCCCAAACAGAGAAACACCAAGTGCTGTTCATCTGGCACAGTGAATGGAAAATAATGGAAATGGAAAGCACATTTTGGGTTGTAATTGAATAACTCATCTATATCACTGGAAAGTAAACTCAGTGTTTGTGGGCTGTTTTGGTTTTTAATATATGCTTAAAACTGACAGCATCCCCTGAAAGATGAAGTCTACCATTGTGTTCAATCCCAGGTGCACTTCAGCAACAGGGATCCTGCAAAACACAGATGTGTTTCACTGAAACAGCCAATAGGAGTTAAGTACTTTGCTGAACTGGAGCCATAACTGGAACTGAGTTCATGGAAATCCCCTTTCCCGGCTGTAACAGTACCTGTCCTGGCAGAGGGGTGTGTGAGTCCTGCAGGTACTTCAAATAAAGGTCTTTCCAGAGAGGGTCTGTTTCTTTATTTGTGTTGATTATGCATGAAGCTTATGTTACGTTTCCTGCATGGTCTTTTTTTCTTTGTGATCTTTATAACTTGTGAATAAATTATTTGTTTTATGAAACTGTAGCATATGGCAGCAAAGAATCACTCTGTTGTGAGGAACTCCCAGATGACAAAAAGAAAATTAATAACTAATGAATAACTTCTTTAACGCTATGAATGTGTGAGCACTCTTTGATACTGGGACCTAGGTCTCGTATGAGTGTTCATTTCACTCCAAAGAGTGGAAGAAAGAGCTGTCTGACCTGGCTTAAAATATAAGCAAAGGACCAGTTGAGAGTGATCACTTCAGGAGTAATTTCTATTGTTTTTCCTTGTAGCAAGAACGACCATGTTATTTCAGTTATAAAAATAGAATAAATCATATAAGCAACTGAGCATCCATCTCCAGATTATTTTATCCACTGTATTACAAATAGAAGACACTAGCTACAAATTTCACACCTAGTTGTAGTTATTTTATAAAATTATTTTAGTTTCACTTGCTGTAGAAGGATGGTCAAACTAGCACACAAAGTCTGAAAACTGATGCAAGTTGAAATCTCCCTTAAATTTGATTTAGACTAATCTTTCATGAGGTCTGAACAAGCAAAGGTTTTTGTCCCTCCACTATATTCACCAAGGATGCATTTTGCATATAAAATAATCTTACATTTAACCATTGAGTAGTGGAGCAGAATTCATTAGCTAACCATATCTGTGTTTTGGTGTCATGTTGCTCCTAAGCTGCTGATGCAGGTGCTGGACAGACAGAAGTCATAAAAGATAGTGAAAAAATGTTTCTGAGGATATATAACTTGTAATTAGTTATTTTAAAAACAAGTTACTGATGTGCATATGCATTTAGTATTTATTTAGTGAAAAAAAATATGTCATGTTAATATGAAAGTGTTCTCTGATCCCAAATGATTACAGTCTAACTGAGAGACACAAGGGGAGACATCACAGGCTGGAAAATGCAGCAGAAACCTGGTATTAGCAGGTCTTATTTTTGGTTTAAACTTCCCTCTTGTGAATCTTGTAGGGCTACCCTAAAAGAGTCATGAAGGACAGATCATGTTAACTGTATAATGCCAAATGCCTTGTAAATTGCTATCACGTGACAGAAAAAATCTTCATAGGGGATTGTTTCCCTTCAGCATTAATACTTTAATACATGGAACATAAGTATGAAAACTGAAGAGCTGCTCATTCCCTCACCTGAACCTCTGATCACTGAAGTATGACTTGATAGTGGTTTCCCTGGCAATCAACTGTGATATCACAGGAAGGGGATCATAACCTCAAGTAAGAATCAGAAGCAAGGAGAAAAAAAAAAAAAAAAAACAACCTTAACCCCCAAAAAATGATTCTTTATGTGAATAACATCCTCTCACTAGTAAAAGTGAGGAGAAAATATGTTCCAGTTTGTAATCTGCACCTTTAATCTTACTCTATTCCCCTAGTCTCTTAATATTGGTTGTCTTTTCTTCAGTAACAGAATGGAAGTTAATTGTCTTTGTTGAAATGGGGTAATAAAAACAGGGATCTTGAGAATTCACATTCATAAATCTAAATATTGGCATGCAAATATTTACAAGCAAATATTTATGTTAATACTGTAAATTCTCCCCTTCGTGTAAATACCAATCATCTGTAATGTTTGCTCAACAGATGTACTGCAGAATCCACACTTAACAGTCCTTCACAGGAGGTAAGTTTATTAAATAGGCGAAGTGTGGTATTCACCTTAACACACACTTGAATTCTAGGATGTAAAATATCCTTTTAGACAATGCCCAAACATAGCATTGGGAATCTAGGCTTCAGTCCTCCTCAGCTATTGTTTTCCTTGAAGTTTTTTGTCTGAATTCCAGCTCAGTCTCGCTTCTGCATCTGTAGAACAGTCAGTTTTTCCCATTTCCAAATCCCATAATGAGTTTATCTCCTGACCACCTGTGTGAGACAGAAAATATCCTGATCTTTCGGTACCTTCAGCCACATGGCTGCTGATGTACCATCAGCCACAGAGCTACAAGGTAAAGAAGCTCTGTTGAATTCCAGTGGGAGATGTTTGCTTTTCTGATTTGCTTTTCCTTGGAAAAATAATGATTTAGAACTTCTAATGAGAAGGGTGGGAGCATGAAAAAGGGGAAAATGCTTGCTATGCCAATAGCTGTCAGAGTCCATTCTGCTTCAGGAGGAGAAAACTCATTACTTAGAGGACATATGAATAAGGGACTACACATCAGATTCCCAGCCTGGAAAAATTATACTGGGTCAGGGCTTCAGTTCTTCAGGAAAAGTTTTTACAGAATATGAAGCACCTTGAAGGCTGCTTCATTTTTGGATGCCAGCATAGCTCTCATGTTTACCAGATCTTAGAAGGTTGGTGTTGACCAGGAATTTCTTCAGCTCTCAGATCAAAAGCATGAGCTGAGTGTTCTTTCAGACTTCCAAAACCTAACTTTCATTCTAACACTGAGCTGAAGCCTAGTCTGAAATAGGGTACAAAAATAGCAGGGTTTGGTTAGGAAATTTTCCAACAACTTTGTACAAAATTCAGGTTTATACTTTTTCTATGAAGCTCCTCTTGGTTCTTCATAATTTAAACTGACATACTCCTTAGGGGCTCTTAGCACTGAAAAATAAGTAACTGACAAAATTGCAATGGTGAAAGTGCTGTAACGATCATGGACCAAGCATACACCTTTCTCAACCTATATTTCATTCTTCAGACAAAATTAGGCTCACGTGCCTGAAAAGACGTTTGTTGTTTTTTTGCAGGAAGCTAATACTTCTGCATACAAGCGTTGTCCTGTCTATTTGACATTCTCACCACAGCATGCAGGAACAGCAAGAGCTGGCTGCCTCCATTGTCTAGAAGCCAGATTTAATGGCCTGGGAGGTTGGGTCTGTGCTCCCATGACCAACTTCACTACAGTTCCTGCATTTCAGTGGTTTCCCAGTTCTTTCTGCTCTTTTTCCCTTTTAGCCATATAAACCTCTGACCCTGGATATCATAAGCATATTCCAAAGGTTTTCAGTTCTCAGACCTAATTGACGCTGTCACAAAAGTTCAGGACAAGCCTCAGGTTATTGCTATCCAGTACACTTATCAGAAGAGAATAACTCAAAGGGTAATATTAGTCAAGCTACAAATCGATAGGAGATTTTTCTGTAGCCTCAATGCTATGCATTCCTCTCTCAAAAATATCTTTGAAATTGCCTTTGTAGCAATCTGGTTTCAAGATGTGACTGAACAAATCTATGGAAGAAAAGAATCTATTTTGTGTTATTAGCTGTATTCTCTCTGCCTAAGGGAGGCTGTCAGCCATAGACAGCTGGGAGGATATTCTGGAGGAGTGTCAGTAGATATCTGCTTCAGTATTACATTACTCATTAGGTATCTACTTGCCTTTGAATAGTATAATACAGGACACAAAGCTGGGCTACCCACATTGCCTGTTCCTGCACTTGTGTACAAAAAGGAAAAAAAAACAACAGTACGGTGTAAGGGTTCCTGATAGCAAAAACCAACCAAACAAAAAGAATGGGATTATATATTTGTAAAGATATCAAAGTCTGAAAAGGCTTCATGAATGTAGTTTGAACACAAACTCCTGAGGAAATATAAAGAAATAGAAGAAAAAAAAAAGGAAGATTCAGAAAAAAAAAAAATTAAAATGCAGGACCACGGAAGATTGCTGTGAACATTCCTAGTGAAAACTAGGATATGGTTTGTGCAGATACTGCATAACCCCATGCTGGTGGCTCTGAGATACCTTAAGATTGAATTCTGCCAGATCAATATAAGAAATGTGCTTTCAATACAGTGTCAACATTTACTGTAATAGGCAGCAAAATGCTACACCCACATCTAACTCTGTATCACCATTTTGGATTTGAGTACAAATATGTAAGACATTTTATGGCATGCCACAGCAAAGGAATATGGTTTCTGCAGCAGAGAGTATTTTTTTTCTTAGATATAATGCAACCTACTAATCCTTATTTGTACTTATGTACATTTAAGTTTTAAAAACAAAGAAACCAGAAAATTGTAAGGTCTTATTCTCCCTATGTGCCATGTTGGGATTTTCAAACACTAGAATCTGAATGCATGTAACCCAGCAATTCCAGGAGCAGGCATGTCAAGCCTGGTAAAAGAGATACCCTGCCTGCGCCATGTGCATGTGTTTGTTATGAAATGGATGGCTCCTCTCTTCAAACTCAGAATGATAGAAATACTGCTGAAAGAAAGGAAAGATGAGACAAATTAATTTTAAGCTCTGACATTTACAAAGCTATTTTGAACATAAAATATGAATAGACTTCATGTGTTGAAAGACTTGCTGTCACCTGTGTCAAGTTTAAAAGTCCATGTCACATCCCTTTCAGGTACCTTTCCTAAAAAAAGATGCCTAAGACTTAGCTTGATCTTGCCAGTCCACAATACAGGCAAGCCCCTATAATATAGGTTCTTCTTACTCTGAAAAATAAAACCAGAATGTCAGCAGTTTTTATTATTATAGCTCTAGGGAATTAAATTGGAATTTTTTAAGGTAAAGGCATCAGACCATTAAAGCATATCTGTTTATGGTTATAGAAAATGGGATATAAGATCTTTAGCATATACTGTATTCATAGTGTCATCAAGATGTTCATTTCAGGTCTGGAAGGTTTATTAAGTTGCCTTTATGGGTTGAGGATGCAGACACAGGTTTCAGAAGCAAGGTCATTTCAGAAGCCAAACTGCCAAGTTAGGGGATAGGCATATCCCAAAAGCAGTTTTTAATATGATTTTTAGTTGTATTTAATGTCTCTCTTGTCACATATCAGTGACTCAGAGAGATGTCTTTTTTCACGGATATAAATTCACACTGTACTCCCAAATACAGTTAGCACTTTTTAGCAAATCTCTGCTTTATTCATTAGCTCATTTATCTTCCTATTCAAAAGTATGAAATAAGGGGATCTCGTTTTCCCTTTTTTTATTTTGTTTGAGACTTCATATACTACATTGGAGAGAAGGGAATTATTTAGATCAGGAAATGGAGTCAGAGCTACAGATTAGTCAATTATGTCCCACTTCCTGATATTGCAACACACAGACTGATGTCATTGGGAATTGATGAATGCCATATCTGCATGTAAAATTCACAGGCAATGTTGGGAACTCATTCCACAGCTATTTTGTGGTTACCATTGACTCTGATTGATACCATCTTCTCACTGCTTCCCTCTATAGTCCCTTGTGCCGTGTGAAGGAAGGGAGCTTACACTCCCCTAAGAGATGGGGATTCCATCTTATTCTCATAAACTCCTTCAAAGCTAGGACCAAGAGGAAAAAAGTTGACATTTCAGATCTAAATTTTACCCAAATTCAGTAGCGCTTACTCGGGCAATTTTGTTCTGACACATTTCTCCTTTGCTCAGGGTACCTAAGAGATTGTCAAAGTCCACATACCGCAGGACATGATTAATGTTCTGTTTGCTTTGTCTGAATATTAAATGTGTGCTCACGCAATAGGAACAAAGGACCACACGCATTTAATCACTAGACACTAGAACACCACTAGAAGAGTTCACTACTGCCCTGGGTTCATCTGTATCAGTTATTTTTCTCCTTCCTAGTAGCCAGTAAAGAGCTGCATTTCAGATTTAGTCTGAGAACAATGCTGACAGCACACCACTGGTTTTAGCTGTTGCTAAGTAATGTTACTCTGATCAAGGACTTTTCAGTCTCTCATGCTTGCCAGTGAGGAGGAGCATAAGAAGCAAGGAGGAAGCAGAGACAAGACACCTGACCCAAACTAGCCAAAGCGCTATTCCATACCACAGCACATCATATCCAATATATAAACTGGAGGAAGTTATCTGGAATTGGGCTGGGTATTGGTTAGTAGGTGGTGAGCAATTGTATTGTGTATCACTTGCTTCTATTGGGTTATTTTCATTCCCTTTTTAGTTTAATACTCTCTTCCTTTGTTATTTCCAGTATCATTAGTAATAGTAATAGTAGTAGTAGTTGTTTTATATTATACTTAAGTTACTGGACTGTTCTTATCTCTACCTGAGCTTTAAATTCTCCTCTACATCCTGCCTGGAGAGGGGAGAAAGAAGGAAGGTGAGTAGCTGCATGATTCTGAGTTACTGACTGGGCTTAAACCACGACAATCCCAAAAAAATTGCCACACTTAGGTGAGGAATGGGAGGGGAAAAAAAAAAACAAACAAACAAAAAATCAAACCCTGTTTAGTTAAAATAACATTTGATCAATTCATGCCCCCCAAAAAAGAAAACTAAATGAAAAGGCTAGGGGAAAAATATCTAACAAATAATTTTATTTTTTATTTTTTATCTTTGCACTCCAGATAGCAGATCTTCATCTATCCACTCAGCTGAATATGTACATTAAAATGTAAATTTCAAAATCATATTTATAAGCGTAAAATGAAGCCATCTTCATCACCTAGTGGATTTAGTTGTGTTCATGTGGTGAAATCAGGTCATATCGTCAGAAGCTGCTTATATATCCAGTCACTGGGGAGGACCACAGCACACAGCAAACACTTTACATAGTACCGTAGGAAAATTAGGGTACAAAAGGCAGGCCATGAACTCGCAGGACAATTAATGCAGCAAGCAGTGCATTGATTACATGTACCAAATGGTCTCTTATGGAAAATGGCAATCAGGAGCGTGTTCAGAAGTATTAATGAGAACAGCGCTGAATCTCTGAAGTCCAAATATTTGCTGCTTACCAGCCTGACATCTTTTGGAATCCAGAGTAGCTTAGGATATGACACCCAAGTCTACAATAAAATTATTAAACATGCTTTGAAGGATGTGAAGAGGCAAATCACTCCTGGAAATTGAGCACTGTGACACGTCTGTGGTTCTGATCTTACCGAATTTTATGAGAAATAACTAATTTTAATTACTGCTTTTCCAAACCAATTTCAAACATTTCTCAAAAATACTCCGGCTGCTACAGAGACTCATGTGCATAATGAACATCTGCAGTAAAACTGCTTTATTATGGGTTGTTTGATGATGTTTATTGCATACCCATTGGTTTTTGGAATGGCATTAGTGAGAAGCATTTTGAAAACGGATGCTAAATTTTGCTGTGGCAAATTAGTGTCAACCAAGAACATATTAGCAAATAAAAGAGTGCATCTGCTGTGAACAATGCTTTTTCTTTGTATCATGATGGTGATTGAAAGACTGTAATAAAGAAATGATACATATACTGTATCCCCCAAACTACATTAAAAAGCTGTGGTAAGTAATCAGTAATACAGCAAGGTAGAAACTGCATTGCACATAAGAAGTGCAGGACCCCATGGGGTTTTCTTTGCATTTATGACAACAGCATGCTCAGTACCCAAATGCAGTTCATTGGAAACGGTTTGTTGTCTCCCCTGCCAATACTTTTTTTGTTTCAGCTATGTTCCATCTGTCCTTATTTCCTGGATATCTCTTTGTCTGAGTTTGTTCCCCCTTTCCTCCCCTCTAAATTAATATCAATTCCAGGCCGGGGCATGTAAACTCCCTTGATGGTCATTACAATAAAACTTTAAGAAAAATCTCTCTGAGATATGGATAACAACATATGGGGACAGTTTGTTTTATGTCTCATTTTTCATACTAATGTGGTTATTTTATAGGGCTGCATCTCATCTCCTGTCTGACTAATGCCTGAGTTCTGTCTCATTCAAATGAGAAGTTCCTCAGGTTGACTAAAACGTCTGATGTTTTGGTAAATATTCGCTTAACATTGCTCAGTAGTGAATGAGCTCCTTTTCTCAATCCTCTTGATTTCACCGTCTTGCAGGCAGTTCAGGTATAACTAAAATGCCATGATACATGCATGAGTTTATTTTTTTCTTAGACAGAAGGAAATTCTGCGATTCAAATCATTCATGTGGTTTAGGTTCTTGTACCCCTAGAATAACACTCTAATGCTTGATGCTCACAGTCACTTGGCAGACTCCTTGTGGGTGTCAAAAATGTTCTTGGCTTGAGCTAAAAGTCTGAGCAAGTACATTTCCTTGAGGGCAGTGCTAGACATAGCAAAGATGTCACGCAGTGCAACTGCTTGAGACATGACATTTTTAAACAGGGCTTTGCAATGAAATTTCTGTTTCTAATTACTGGAGCAGAAAGTATTGTGGGGGATTGAGGATGGAGGGAGAGACAATGTCCATTAGGAATTTAGAAAACAAAAGATTCTTTTTTCTTCAAAATTCTCAGTTTAGATGGCTGCATTTTCAAAAGCAAGTTCATTTTTAAGGAAAAAAAAAGAATCTGTCAAAAAGATAATTTAGAAATTCAGGTGAAACACCTCAAAACCATTCATGTGAAATGATTCAATGAATCACATCTGTGTTTGGGGAAGCAATTTCAGGTTAAGCACATTTGCAAGATCTTCACTTTGTCTCACCATGAGTTTGGAAATATTTTTAATCTTAAATTTTGCTGGAAGAGAGAACCGTATGCCAGAATCTATATCCATGAAAGTTCATTCTGCAAATATTTTCATGACTATAAAAGGTACAGCTTTGCCAGCAAAGTATATTCAAGAAAACTGAATGCTGGGATGAACTCCCTGATGAATGTTAGGGTGATTACAGGTGTAATTAGTCTCTCTATATTAGTTAATATATTGTAAATCCTTTCCTCTTACAAAGTTTGCAGTACTACTGCACACATGGTAGCAGATTACTGTCAGGAATTTTTACATCTTGACTGCCAGCTGTGATCACAAAGATGAAGTCTCTGTGGAAAGCTGGTGACTGGCTGGCTCAGCATGGGCTCTCACTTCCCCAAGAGCTGCCCACCCATGTTTTTATCCTCTTAAGCATCAGTAACCGCAGCTTGATTGGCTGAGGTAGAATTTCCCTGGCAAGTGACACACCCCAAGATTCAGGCTGTGGTCCAAGATGAGACTTCAATGCTTTTAGCAAAATTTATATAGGATTTACTTGCCAAAAAACAGTGCTCAAAATTCCTGCCTAGCTACCACCTTGTGCAGAGTGTTAATCACCCTTAACTTTCCTGGTGCCTGCTCAAAAGGCTTTCCTTGGGGAAACAGATGCACATCACTGGAGTAGCAATGAAGTCCAACTCCCTTCTTCAATCTCACTTTTTTCCTTTTGACTTCCTCACTTACTCCTTAACTTCATACTGGACAGCAAGTCACTCTCAGTAGAATGGGGGACAAACATGCTACCCCAACTCCTCTCCTTCACAGCTTTATTAATTCCTGGAAAAACTTGATCTTTGTTCTTGTTATGTTTAAGCTACCTAAAGTGTGGTCTATTATGCACCTCATCAGGACAAGTGGATTTGGGTCCTATTTACAAAAAATACATCAAAAAGACAAAGATCCCATATAGCAGAAGACAAAAAATATGAGTGTCCCACTTTCCAGTAACTCCTATAGCAGCAAGCTTTAGCATAAAGAGTTAGATATGACCTCTTCTTTCTCTGACAGTACTTTAAAAGGACAGTAAGCCATTCACCCAAAACAATCAACTTGCCACATAAATGAGGAAGGAACTGGGTTATACATCCCAGCTTTACACAGTGAATTCATGCCAAGCTGTAGACATCAAATCCTGGAGAAACATGAGATTTCAAACATCTACTACTGGTTAGTAAGGACACCTGGAACCTCATCATAGATAGAAGAAGGAGAGCAAGGAAAAAAACAATATGAAATTACCACATGGACAGGCTCAGTACAATCAGATGGAGGTATTTTGTCACCTGTGGATTAGACCATGACACTTATAGCTGACAAAAGTTTGTATGGACCTAAAATACAGGAAGACAAATTCACAGAATTAAATCAATTAGGATGTAATGGGCAAAGAGATACTACCTCTGAGCTGATGGTAGCTGTGGATCAGAAGACTGCACCAGGAATGTGCCACTGCATATTTGCCTCATTTTTACATTCTTTTCTAAGCGTCTGCTACAGTTCACTGATACAGGCACTTAGACTAAGAAAGTCTTTAACTTGCTGATTTCTCAGCTTGTCTAAACTTCTTTATCATATTTTAAAATGCCTTTTACTTGACTTTAAAAAAGAAGACATCATCTTTTCGCTCAGACTTTGCCTTTCCTGAGTACCAATGGCTGCATTCAACTAGGACATCACCTCTTGGACTCAAGAAGATTAAAAGTTGGTGTGTTATAATACAGACATCACTGACTGAGTGAAATAAAAATCAGAACATAGAGTTTTATTCTTTCTTTAGAATCCTGATTAACTCTTAAGATGCCTTGTTCAAGACCTGCTAGTGATTTTAATGGTAAAAATGTCTGCCAATCCTAAATGGCACTGGTCCTTAACCTTTTTGTTTACATGTCAGCTATAAGCTACAGTAGAAATAATTCATTTTTCTCGTACTTCATATCTCTCCTACTTTTTTTAAAAAAAAAAGCTTCTTAGAAACTTTATGTTCCTATATGTGTGAACCTTGCTTTAGGTACAATGTGCACAAGGATACAAATGTTAACTAGAATGTGGAAGCAGCAACTCAGCTGCCAAATCTTCATGGTGTGCTGAGTGGTCCCTGATGTGGGATAAGCTGCACAGCAGACTGCTCTTTCTCTTCTACTGATAAAGACCTCATTTCCAGATCATCTCCTGTGATGCAGAAGATATTTTCTCATTCTTTTCTTTCTTTTTAACCCAGGGAGAGATTGGGAGCCAAGTTACATTTTCATTAGCTGGGTGAAGCTGCCACATAGTCAGCAAAGGGTTAAAGAAAAACAAACACCCTGTCAAGATGTTCCTAAAAACCCATGCTGATGAGCACATGGGAAGCTCAGCCAGCAAGCCTTCTGTTAAATATGTGACAGAAATTTCCCATCTCAAGGTAAGGAAGATAGAGACGCTGATAAATTATGTTTCCCATGAGCGTTTCTAAGGCATACTTACACATTTATATGAGGTAGAAAATTAGCACTTTGAATTGTTATGGTTACATGCAGTAAAGTGTAAGTGTTTGCAGTTTTCCAGAAGTTTGCCTATGGTTTGTTATGAAGTTCATCCACTGAGAGGAAAATTTACTTGCTGTAATATAGTGAAAAAGAGCAACAACTATAAGGGGACTATTGCAGACTCTACCCAGAGTCCTATTTCTGGAAGAGATGATTATTCTAGAGATGAAAAGACTTAAATGACAGCTCCAGGCTTCACATTTATCCCTTTTCACCTTTAGAAAGATTTAGGCCTGATCCTCATTGCATACTCAGCAACAATAATGGAGAACCTGCATGTATCGGCATCCATCTCTGCCTCTCAGGATGTGAATCAGCATTGTAACACACCTGAAATAAGGTTAGGGTTTCTCTGATAATGACAAGTTGCTCTAGCAATAGTAGAAAAGATGTGGTACTCAGGTCTCAGAAATTTTTAGGTAACTGTATATGTAGGTACTTCAGTATTTCACACGTGTATGCATATTTATGTATATATAAGTGTATATACATAAGTATACATATGCGCATATGTGTATATAATGTATGCAGGTTATATACTTAAATTAGGTACATTACTGTAAGAAGCATGAAGAAGGCTGAGCGCTGGCAGCCCTGGGCAGTGATGATATGAAGAGCCCTCCTTTCTCTCTCTTCAGCATAGATAACTGAGGAATACACCTACTGTAGACAGCCTGGTAGCAATTGCAAGGGATTTTGAATTCACGCATGCAACAAATTACATGCTTTTTCTGTATCTACACAGCACAGACATCAGGAAGGAAAAAAAGAACCAAATCACAATCTCTGACTCAGGGAAAATGTTTCCTACTTCTTAGTCCGCATGTCAGAGCTTGGTATCCCCATCCTCACCCTGACACTCATGTGAGCAGGGGACTGATTCAGGGCCACTGAGTTTCTCTTAAAATCTCGGCACTTTACTAGCATTGAGGAAGCCACAGCACTACAAACTCCTTTCAATCTCTACTCTCTTTTATAGGTACACTCTTTCCTGCCAAGGAAGAAAACAAGCACAGAATCTGTCTTGTACTGATACACCAGCAATACTGCTCAGTCCTTTACCCAGTGTCTGATAAATGCTGCTATCATCACTCTATAAACTAGGACAAAGCTCAGGAATGGTAAATTAATGTGTCTAAGGTCACACTGAAGTTTGGATCACAGCAGAGAATTGAAGATACATGAACCTAAAGACCACCAACCCATTCTTCCCTTATTTGCAGTCCTCAGAAAAAGAACTTAAACATCATGGGGTGTCATGCAACATGAACTGGGTGTGCAAGTGCATATAAGAATAAATTGTCATCAAAATCTCACATAATTTTGAGTTCCACAACTGTGTGGATAGAGTTTGAAGGCACTATATAGCAGCATATCAAAAGTATGCAATGGCAAAAAAGACACAGCTAAACTAAAACTTTTAAATTCTGCAATCAGACAGACTGAAAGATGAGATTCCACCCCTCAGTTCAATCAATCAGTATGACTTTGTTGGCTTTACCAGTTGTGGTTTTATCCTGATGGAGATGCTGACCATCCATTTAAAGCAATTCAGTAAATGATGCTTCCCTTCTTGTTGCAGTATCCTCTGAGAAGTCATATGCAATTGTTTCAAAGTGAGTTTTCTTTTCAGTGCCCTTGTCACAAGAACTGGTTTCTTAAAAGCTGTAAATTGGTTTTCAAGTGGAAAATCTCCGTCTAGATTTACTGGCTATTTGCTCTTTGAAGGTGCTCTGCACATCCAATGGTAGGACAAGCTGAGTAACATATTAAATATACAGAGAAAAATCACTAAAAACAACACCTGATTTCTTTCAATGACTTATTTGCTAGAGAGCTTTTTACTTTAATTTTGTAAGTGTAGGGCAAAGGTGGAAGTGCTGAATTTGCCTGATTTCTGTTAAACACTAAACATTTTTACTGTGTGTCACAAGAACCCATGTACCCCCATCAAATATTGTAAACACTCAGAACAGGATGCTCTATGGGACAACGTCTTTTGTAGGAAGAGCAAGGTGAGAAGTTGGTACCTTATTTCCGTTTTTTTTTTTTAAAAAGGCTGGAAACACACAGGGGGAAATGCTTTAAGGAGATAATGCCTGGGAGAGAGAGGTGGCTTGAGGGTAAGAGTATTGAGTTCTACTGCTACTAACTATTCAGCAGAAAATGGCCCAAGATTGAATATGTGCTTTTATGGCAGTTGTGAGAAAACCCATCACAGGGAAAAGGCACAGGGATGAGAAGAACTGGTTTAGTGTCAAGCAGTTTTACCTTCCTGGGTTACTTCTTTCTGAGCAGTCTACTTGTCCACCTCTAAACCCATCACCTACTACCACAAATAGTCTTCTCATTAAGGCTCGCACAATAAACACTGATGCTTAAATTTAGTCAGACCTTTAAAAAATGACAAGGGCAGTTAGCTGAATTGCCATATACAGTGTGCTGATACTGCAGCATTAGTTAAAACCAAAGGTCACTGTTTTGTCTTTGTTGTCTGCTAATAAGATTTTGAATATTACAGCTTTCAGCTAGTACTATTTACACTGGGTGATTGGCTAGACACATTAAAGTGAATGAATGGCAGGAGATGACATCATTTACATTTAATTGTCTTGTTTGTCAGCAAAGTCTGTACAGTTTTTTTAATAAAGGACAGGTGACAACAAAGGCTGTATTTTCATTCTCTGAGGAACCTTTGACAGGTGTCCAGGATGCTGTTGACATTTATTGTTTGCAAATGAGATAATCAAATAATGCTTTGTTTTGCAATTATTTTTTTTTCCTTCCCAGGAAGTTGTAGTTTTTTATCACTGTTATTATTCCTGAGTGTTTATGAACAGTTACTTTCAGCTTTCTAGCAGACTCTTTCCAGGATTCATAGCAACTGACACATGTTCAGCCTGCTCATATTGATCTTGCTTGCACTGTAAGAAGAGACAATAATGCATCAAATTTACTGTTACTAGAAGAGGAATTTAATCATAGGTATAATTTATGGGCTTTAGTGAATCAGGGCATTCCAGCTTAAAAAATCAGATGGGTTGGAGCAATCCCAGGCACAGCTACAGGTTGAGCAGAGATACAGAGCAGCCCCGTGGAGAAGGACTTGGGGGTGTTGGTCAATGAAAAATTAACACGAGCCAGCAGCATGCACTCACAGCCCAGAAAGCCAACCATATCCTGAGCTGCATCAAAAGGAGGGTGACCAGCAGGTCAGAGGTGATCCTGCCCCTCTACTCTGCTCTCATGAGACCTCACTTGGAGTATTGCGTGCAGTTCTGGTGTCCTCAACATAAAAAGGACATGG
>JASSUY010017254.1:0-28531 GCA_032466535.1 Forpus xanthops
TATCAACTTGTTTCAATAGATAGAATATAGAATAGTTAGGGTTGGAAAGGACCTAAAGATCATCTAGTTCCAGCCCCCCTGCCATAGGCAGGGACACCTCCCACTAAACCATGTCACCCAAGGCTCTGTCCAACCTGGCCTTGAGCACCACCAGCGATGGGCATAAAATGTGAGAGCCGGACTGTTTCCATCCCTGACATTGTGTGTTACCACCACAAATAACCTCACTGCTTTGTCTCTTGCCTTGAGTAAACTCATATTAAAACTGGAATATCACTGTATAATGATCATTTTGGGGACACAACAGATATGTGACGGTAAGAGGATGGAGAGATGCTGAAGCAGAGCAAAGTTGTGGTTCCCTGCTGCCCTGCGATCACAACACATATAACCCCTAGTCCAAGTGGGGCAAACCATTGCAAAGCCCTTCTTTGTGCCCCTGGAGAAGCTTTACAGCTGAACTGAAAGCTGTTTAATACAGACTTCATGGAAAAAATCTCACTCACCAAGCAATACACATTATGAGAAGCCATATTTTGCATAACATTACTTACCGGATGAAACCCTTGTAGCAAGATAATTTATTGCCATGGTGGTAACTGGATGACATTTATGAGAAGCCTTGTTTTATAAGGCTTTCCTTTGGCTGCAGTGCCAGAGCTCCAGTTGTGCTCATGGAAAATGAGAAGGGAAGCGATATTATTTAGCGTGCACGACCCTCCAGTGGCGTGCTGGTGTGAATAGCAACAGGGATAAAGCCTGTTTGGATCGCATGGGATTGTACATTCCAGGATTGTAACTTTGGAGTGAGTTGAAGGGAAAAGCTCATTTTGACTGAAGCTGTCTCATAATAAACTCCGTATCTCACATGGCCAGCTTGAGGCTCAATAGAGGTTTTGGCACATCTGAATTTACGCTACGGGGAAGAGGCCAGGGCCAGGGTAAGACTTAGTCTGTCCTGGTCCCAGGAAAGGGGGAGATAGATGTGGGACAGAGCTGGGAAGAAGGACAGGAACACCCAGGAGAGCTGAGAGGTGACAGGGCAAGGGCAGTGCTGCTGGAGACAGTCAATGTTGCAGATCCCATGGCAATGGCTCTTGAATGGGTGAAGTTGATGGGCACCAAACAAGCACTACATGGATGTCAGCACATCCAGCCCCATCAAGCCACAGGAGCGGGTGATTTTTAACCCACAGATCTAAAGCAGAAAGCTGAGCTGTCCTCAGCTAACCCTCTGAGCCCACATCTCTGCAAGGCAGCTTTGCACTGGGGGCTTAGCTCAGCTGGCACTGGTGGAGAGAGGTGATGGATAAGGACAGAAATGCAGTGCTGCGGCAGCCACCTCTCCAGCAGCCTGTACTCCCCCTGCCAGATCCCTGTGGACCCTCTGCTCCATTTTGGTGATGCTTTAGGACTTGACATGGCAAAAGATACCGTTAAATGAAGCTGGGGATCTCTGCAGTGCTCAGGAAAGTGCCTTGGCTGGAAAGTGGTGGGGCTGAGCCATACTGCAGGGCTAAGCTGTGTCCATTCTGCTGTGGATCCAGACGTGTGTGAATGTCATGGGGCAAACCCACAGCAGGGGGGATGCCTGCATGCTGCCTAAGTCATGCTGAAGAAGGGATTTCCAAAAGCCAAAGAGGCTTAGGCAGCCCATATCCCATTAGCAGGTAGGGGATTGTGCCTGTGAGCGCTGAAGGGGGTTGAGTTGGAATCTGTAACTGCAAAGCAAAGTTGCTCCTTCCCTTATTGGTGCTCTTTGCAAGAGGAGAACCAGGGAAGGGCTTGAGCAACTCTAGAGGAGCTTCCTTAGGCCATGGCTCATTTATTTCTTAGTACCCAATCTGCAGGAGCTTGGAAGTCTTATAAAAGTTTTCTATACCAAGAAAGTTTTACAGATATTATTTGTTAACTCCTGTAATAAACTTCACCTGTATGGAAGCACTTTTGCGCCAGTATCATGATAAATAGGACACCCCAAGTAGGACAAACCCATTTTGAGATTCAAAGCCAAAGGAGCAGCTGGTGCAACCCCAGGGAGCACTGTCAGCATGGACCTTGCTTGCTTTGCACTACCTTGAATCATGGCTGTTGAGAGGCTTGGGGACACTTGCCTGGGTGTTTCTTCTCCTAGCCAAGCTGGTCTCTGAAGCCAAAGGCTCTGGTATGAAATGTTGAGGCCCTTATGCTGCAAACAGCCCCATTTTCCAAGCTGGAACAGCCTCCTCTTGGCAGCCACTCCATGACAGCTACCAGGGTGGCTTTACTTTTGCTCCTTCCAGCCTTGTCTTTCCCTGGGGCCAAAAGAAGGGGGATTAATGAAAGGAAAAAGCCCAAGACCAGACACAAACCACAGACTGAAAGCACTGTGGTGAATGAAAGGCTCCACGTGCCAGGCTGGAAAGCCGAGCTCCCTGACACACGTGTCTCTTCTCTCTTGCAGATGACGGAGGGCCGCAGATGCCAAGTGCACCTCCTTGATGACAGGAAGCTGGAGCTCCTCGTTCAGGTATTAACTGCATGTTTCTCCACACAATGGTTTGCTGTGGCTGAGTATTCTTGCTGGGGTGAGGAGAAAAAAGGGTTTTCAGCTGGTTTTCTTGGCAACTTCACACTGTGATTGCTTGCGGAGCTCAGGGAAGCTGCACTAGTGCTGGGTGGGAAGGATCTGCAAAGATATATCCGTGGGAAGGGCTAATTCAGGACATATTTCACTTTGTTCTGTGCCAAAAGCTGTCCCAGTCACTGCCAGTGGGATAGAAAAGCAGTTCTGGTCATTTCTGACACTGTTACTATAACACTTAGCTATTTTTCAAGGAGTTGCTTAGCTTTGAGAAATGCATTGCTTAAAATACCTCCAGAAGCTCTTCCCTGTGAGGGTGCTGAGGCACTGGCACAGGGTGCCCAGAGAAGCTGTGGCTGCCCCATCCCTGGCAGTGTTCAAGGCCAGGCTGGACAGGGCTTGGAGCAACCTGCTCTAGTGGGAGGTATCCATACCTGCAGCAGGGGATTGGAACTGGAGGAGCTTCAACGTCCCTTCCAGTCTAAACCATTCTATGATTTGTTTCAGTCTTCCTTACTTGCCATCCTAAATTGTACGGTATGATGCCAGGCTCCATGTCAGAGGTAGCAGCCACGAGCACAGCCAGCAGAAGGGGCTGCAGTGTGGATGCCACAGTCAGGCATTGTTTGAGACAGATTATAATACATGTGTCAAAAATATGCTTTAACATAAGTCTGTGCTCCATCCGCCATATTTTTTATTAGAGAAAAACACAAAGGAAAATTAGGAGAGATGGGAGCTGTGCTGGCTGTGTGATGATGGACTGATGCAGCTGTAGCATCCTGCACTTTTCCTGATAGAATCAAATGTGCTTAACAGCAGAAATGTGTCTTTCCTGATAGAGCCATAGGCTGCTTTGGGTTGGAAGAGACCTTAAAGATCATCCAGTTTTCTGGTTTTCTGCCAGTTTTGGCTTATGTTTCTGAGATCACTACAGGGTTAATAACAAGAATGAGAAGAATGTCTTTCCTTTTACTAATGCACTGGCCAGCCACAGGCAGCTCAAGAAGCAGGAAATGAAACTTCCCATAGAGCCCAAATCCCCCGGCTGCAGCTGATAAGCTGAGAGGGGGGCAGGATCCTGCCCAGCACTGGTAGACCTGAATGGGGATTGCTGGAGGTGACTTCAATGGCCGGAAACACATTTTGAGCTTTACTTTCTGGGAAGTTGCTTAAAACCACCATTAACAAATGTTAATGATAATGTTTTCTCATGTCCATAGTCACTGAGGAGGTGAAATCCCTCAGCTCTTTGTGACAATGCAGTTAGGATAGCCATGAACAAGCCAGGCCAGGACTGGAAAGAGAACAGCTAGATCAAGATGAGTAATTAAAACCAAACACCACACCAATGGTCTCTGCACCGTGAGCATCCCTGCACTAGGCTCACTGATGCTCAGTAGCTGCCTGGGGGAAGATCAGCCACCTTCATCACAAGGATGCAGCACTTGGGTTCCTATTTCATATAAATGCCTTTTTAATTCTTAGTTCAATTAAAAATGAATGGGCTGTTGGAGAACAGCTCTGTTAAAGCATTTCTCGGAGTATTAATGATCACAGTTTAAAATATACTGCAGGAAATCTGCCCTGGTCAACCTGCTTATTCTAGGGTTTTATCAGCACAAAAAAAAAAAAACACAGTGAAGATAACAGCTGAGGAGGCTGGTTTGGGAAGCTCCATATCCACTTCTGAGTGGGCAGAAGCAGTATCCTGTGATACTACGGGGTTTTATGTGTTGGATCACACCTTCGAAGGGAATTTCTCCTAATCAATAAAGACAGGGAATTGCCCTGTAAATCACACTAACTAGTTTGCAAGTGACCCCCGGTTGAATTGTATTTGTACAATAAATTGTTTTTGCCATTTGCACGTAATGTATGAATGGGGGAAGACAGGAGGGCTGCTTATGAAAAATTCATACCCAGTAAAATAGTAACCTCTCTTGCATGTAGCTTGACCTAGATCTCTGAGTACCACTGTGCCCCTATGTGTACAGCATTGTCCACTGAGGCATCTCAGATGCTTTTTCTGGTTAAATGAGGCTTTTCAGTGTTGTTACATAGCTTCTGCTCTGGGCAATAGTAAATAAATCACTTCTGGGTGGAGCAGCCAACAGAGGAAGAGGATGTTTGGCTTCAAGTATGTCTCCAATATTGATACGCTTTGTAGACCTGGGCACAATGCCTTGCTTTGCCTGCATCTAAAGCATGGGCAAAGCCACCAGCTTTGGGGTGGTCCTAGGGCTGCTCTGCTCAGGGTCCTCAATGAACCAGGCTCCCTCTGGGAGCAACGTGCACTTTGCTAGGGAAGTCTCACCAAATGACCTGTATTGTTTGTTACTTGTGGTGAGATTTCAGATAAAAGTTGCTTTGTAAGTTCTGAGTACTGCTATTTTTATTATTGCCTTATCTCATAGCTGAACTGGATAAGAAGCTGTAAATAAAAAGTTCATCCAGCTCTGAGCTTCTGGCTGCCACTTCAAAGCTGTGTTTTCCTGTGGGTATCTTGCCACAGGCTGAAATAGAAGGATGATTTGCTGCTTTATGCCATAAAAGAGGTTTCTCCATAGCTGCAATAGGCCTTAACATCTAGACCTGCATTGGTTTGAGTCCCCTGGGAGCAGGGCTCTTTAATTCTCAAGTGAAATTTCACCTTTCCCACCAACCTAAACATTCCTTGGAAGCTTTTCCATAGCTGATTTGGCGCTCAAGGAGTGACTGCTGAGAGTTGGTAGAACTGATTTCTCTGCCATGGGTGAGATCAAAATAACATCCTAACCCGGATCTGGCTTTATGCTGCCTTGTAGCTCTTGTGTGTGTGATATCGAGTGCTCTGCTTAAAGAAGGGTTCAGGGCTCCTACTGATGTGCCGTGGTGTGGAAAAGAACAGCAGAAGAAGCTGGGTCCGATCAAAGGAGGGAGAAGGGTAGAGCTACCTTGAATAGATGCAGGAACACTCCTGGAGTATCTTGAAACTGCTTTAGGCTGGTGACTCTGGGGAGCTGAAATGATTTCCTCTTTTGCTGCTGGGCAGAAACAGATGCATCTGGGGAAGATCATGGTGTTTGCAAAAAGCAGTGTGTTAAGCAAATGCACTCCTCTTTTTGTCTTCAAATTAGCTGTGATCAGGCTCAGGGGTTTATGAATATGTCGTTCAAAACATATCCATTGGGGGGTTAATGAGGAGCATACCTTGGGCTGCAGGAGGACAGCAAGCGGTAACTGTGCTCCTGTGGTTGCTCATAGGAGTCAGCCTTGGCTCCGTTCGACAGCCCCACCAGACCAGATTGAAATGCTTCGAGGCCACAAATTCTCTCCCAGAACTACAAAGACCCCTCAGTTTGGCCTCACAGCTATTGCGAGCGGGACCCCACACACACATGCGTTTTATTTGTTTTACTGAGCCCCAAAAGTAAGACTTCGGCTCAGAGGCAGCATTTATAACCCCTTTGAATGCTGGCTTGCTTTGGTGTTGGCACATAACGCAAGGCCTTGGAGTTACCACCACCAGGAAAGTGATGCTGGGTTTAGTCAATCAAAGGGTCTTGACTAAAGTCTTTTCCTCCCAAGTTGAGTGAGTGCAGAGTGGTAGGGCAGCAGCTAAGCAAAAGCAGAAACACAGGCTTTGTGGATGAAAGCAAGCCCTCCCCAGTGTGTTTTGTCAGATAAATGCTGAAGTTTAGAAGGACTAATCATAAATGGAGACAGAGGAGGATCATAAGGAAATCTCTTCCTGAGGGTCTGAAACTCAAAGCGTGTTTGACTTGGGATTAGGAAGAAGAGTTGCATTTGGTATGTGTTTCATTTGATAAATGCCTGATGATGATCTGATGTGTGTGGCATGTTTCCGTAGGATATTCCTTTGACAGCGTTTTCTTTCTGAGCAGGAGCAGAACTGGATCTTCTTACAACCTGGGTTTCTTTCCCTGTTTCTCTTTGATGCATGTTTAGTTTCTAACACAGTTTGGCTTTAGCCAGCTAATCCTTTTCAGCAAGCAAGTCCCTTCTTTTGCTTCTGGAAAATGGATTTACTCACATTCCGCACTCTCAGCCTCTCTATCTGTTACATTATTTCCCGCTGTATCACTTTTCTGCTGCACATGAAAGATTTGCATTGCTTCAGTTAAAGACTTTTGCATAACTGGCAATTTATTCTTTTTCGTGTGGGTTCTTACGAACAGGGCTTCTTTCTGGGCTGGCTGAATCAGGAGGCCTGGATCGCTCCTGGTGCCTGTAATCTGGCAGCAGCTCCGCAACTGTCACACGAAAGTGTTAAGCCTCCTAATTCCTTCTCTCTGGAAGAGTTATTGCAGAAACAGAGCTCATCTGAGGCTCGTAGCAGAGCTGCCTGTGGGGTCTGGAGGGCTCTGAAATTACATTGTAGGAAATAACTGAGCTTTTTGTTTCTAACCTTCTCCCTGAAGACCACGAGTCCAATTTGGAGATGATGGGGAGAGGTGAGGAGTCAGCACCACACTTCTATTTGGGTGGTTAACCCATCTGTATGTCCATGTCACCACTTCTTAAGCAACTCTCGCTATCAAGTGGCTCAGGGCAAGCTAGGTAAGCTTGCGACCTTTCTGTTCCCCAACTGCCAGGCAAGTGCATCCAAACCCACAATCACAGAATAAACTGGGTTGGTAATGACCTTCAAGATCATCAGGTCCAATCTTTACCCCAGGACTGCCAAGTTCACCAGCAAACCATGTCATTGAGGCTCTCATCTACACAGTTTTTGAGCACTTCCAGGAACAGCAACTCCACCACTGCCCTGGGCAGCCTGTTCCGATGCCTGAAAATCCTCTCCTTGAGGGCATTTTTCCTAATATCCAACCTAAACCTCCCCTGGTGCAGCTTGAGGCCATTTCCTCTCATCCCATCCCTTGTTCCTTAGGAGCAGAGCCCAGCCCTCTCCTGGCTCCATCCTCCTGTCAGGCAGTTATAGGGAGCAATAAGGTCCCCCCGAGCCTTCTCTTCTCCAGACTGAACCCCCAGGTCCCTCAGCTGTTCCCCATCACACTCTGTTCCAGGCCCTGCACCAGCTCCATTGCCCTTCTCTGGTCCCCTCCAGCACCTCAATGTCTCTCTTGAAGGGAGGGGCCCAGAACTGACCACAGGATTCAAGGTGCACCCTCACTGTGCCCTCTACAGGGGGATGCATATGTGTGTACATACATCCAAAATGAATGGGATGTGCAGAATACCCTTTTCCAACCTTTTCGCCTAGTGCACCAACTCTGCTTTGAGTGGATCAGGATTCCTTCAGCCCAGGAGCCCAGCACTTGTCCCCACTGTGCCTGGCATGCTTTGGCATCTCATCCCAGGAACTTCCTCCAAGCCAGGCTTGGAGATGCCAGGCTGGTGAGGTGCCTCCTAGGCTGGTGCCTTACTGCAACATGGATGGCTGTCACCAAGGTGGCTGTCCAGGTGGAGATGCTCAGTTCAGGCCTCACCAGTGTCCCTTGTTCCTCCAGGCTCAGCCCCATAGGGGCCAAGCTGAGCACGCAGTCCTGAGGATGATACAGCATCTTTTGAGAGCAATAAATCCACTAATACTCAATGAGGTTTTCCTTGTGTTTTCTTGCTGCCTCATTTTAATATGCCAATAAACAGGATGGTTCCCTGGGCTAGCACAGTGGAAAAACTGCAAAGGTTTGCCCTTAGGATGGCTCCTGCCTGCCATCAGCATGAAGCTAACTTTGAATACAGGTTTTGCATGAGGACCACAGCAGGACCACAGCATCATATCCCATCCTGGGGATGAGCAAGCCCCACGATTGAATCAGTGTCCCCTGGGAAGTCACAAAATTTGCAGAAAGCCAGGGTTGAGCCCTGCTCCATTGCCAAAACCAGGGATCCCTTTAAAGGCATCAGCTCCAGGGCTGATGCAGACATGAAGCTGTGCAGCCCTGACCTTAAATGGAGACGTTTGGGTGTCAGTAGCTGTCCTTTCGTGTGGGGAGGCAGCTCTGTTCCCTGCAGTGCCTGCAGGCTCTGCTCCAAGAGCACTTTAACCATCTCTGCAGCAGCAGAAGCCGCCAGAGTAGGGTTGGGAGCAGGGAAGCAGGAGCAAGCAAGAGGGTGAGCAATACCTTAACAGGGATGCTTATAAGGCATGTAATATAGGGGATGGGATGGGCTGATGATGATACCCTCAGTGAGTGCTCAAGGGACAGTCCCTGCATCCACTCTTCCCACCCAGCCTGTCCATATCTGCAATGAAGCAGCTTTGTCTTAATTCAAGGCCTCAGCATTAGCTTGACAACTGTCCTGTGAGTGGCTTTGTAGGTTGTGGGTTACTGCTCTCCAAAAAGATAAAAAATGTGTTTTCTGTAGGGCAGACAAATAACTAGAAATCAGGCTGAGCTCAAGTGGGTTTTGCGCTAGGAAATGTCAGGGTCCAGACCTTTGCACTGAGAAAATGGGCAAAAATTGGACTTGCTCCATATCTTAAAATAGGCTGGAGCTGAAGGGGTGCTCAGATCTGCCTTCTGCAAAGGAGGCTTAATTTTCCGTGACTGCAATGTCGTGATTCTGGTATAAGTCTGATTTCAGAAACAAATCCTGATTTACTACAGCAAGAATGAGACCGGACCAGCTCAGCAAAGTAGAATTTGGAAAATTACAAAGTAGATCTTTTAACATATTTGGCATTAAATATTACTGAGATTCACAGCTTTGGATCAACTTGGAAGCCATTGGAGGTAGGCTTTACATCACCAGGACAAACCATGCAACTGCCCGTCCACAGTCTGTGGCCCCTGGTGTATGAAGAGTGTGAAGCCATTTCCTTCCTGCAGGAAAGGCTCCTCCTGGCATCTTAGTGCCCCTCTCCTCCCCATTTGAGAGTTTTGATCATTTTGAGCACGGCTGTAAATGGAACGAATGTACATCTGTGTTTGGTCATCAGGAGATGGAGGAGAGGTTGCTCAGCAAAAAGGGAGGTGGGAGTCCTGACTGGCGATCCCTATCTGTGCTCTCACTGAACAACCAGTGAGCAACGAGTCAAGAGCTTCTCTGCTGAAAAGCTGGCTCTTTACCAACCTTAGGAAAACACATCTAGCATTGCTCCAAGGGGAATATGGGGCTGGGAGTGTTGTTGGCTTTCCAGTCAGCACAGCTCCCGCAGACAAAGCTGCTGCACAATACCTACATCTTGTCTTAAACAAGATAAATGAGCAATAGACCAGGAGAGCCAGGTCTGCTCCAAACCCAGCCTTTCAGCCTGCAATGGATGACTCTGTTGAGCAGAGTCTCACAAACTAACCCCTCAAAAAGCATCCACCACTGGTCATCCATGGCCTACAGAGCATCTGGTGTCAGGCTGGAGATTCATTTCCCAGCTTGGGCTCTGATAAATCCAGAAATCCACAGAAGTCAAGCCTAGAGGGCAGAGTGTTTGCTGGGAGATGGAAGAGCACAGAGACAGAAGAGAAATAAATCTGAGGCACAGAGGTAGAGAGTGTGTAATCCAGCTTAAGGGCCAAGAGGGATATCAGGGAGGGTGAAGGTGGAGATCAACTCAATTATGAGGGCAAAACTGAAGGGATTTGGGACAGGAGGCAGAATGAGCGCCTCAGTAGGGGATCCTGAGCCAGGCTCAGAAACTAGGGGTGGAAGAGCCTCTGTTGCTCACCCTGGCTTGGCTCCATCAAGTGGTGTTGGCCCTATGAGGTTAATCCATGCTGAGCAACTCTCAAGTTTTCTGAGTGCTCCAGACTCCCTGATCTCACCACTGGTGACCGTAATGGTCAACGAGGATAGACAGAGCTACAGACGGCACTCAAGGGATGGACTTGCTGAAAGAGAACATGCTCTAAGGTCAGATACCAGCAAGACAGGCTGTGTAGAGCAAGGTGGCATGTCATGCTTCTCAGTGACGTTCACTAGGAGCAAGGTCTGAAGAGGTGCAGTAGGGCACACAGCTCCAGGGCAGGAATAGATCATCCATCAACCTAAATGGACAGGGAGCATGGAGAGCCTCCAAAAGATCTGCTATGCAGTGAAGGTCAATGTGGTCAAGCAGCTCTAGAGAAACGAAAGGCAAGACTAGAGGTTAATGAAACCCAGCAGGGATAGCTCAGTCCCTCCAGATTTGCTCCTCAGCTGCCTGCTGGTCAGCACAGGCATGGGAGGAGCATTAGCAGAAGATGAGACAGATGGAGATGGGGCAATAGCTGCTGGGAGCAAAGTGACCCTGGAGGATGAGACAGGTCAGGGCTGACCTTGCCTATGGTAGAGAGGTATTTCTGTGTCCTGAGGTGGTTAACTGGAGGAGAGGATGCTTCCCTGGCACCATAGCACTGTACCTTCCCCTCTTTCTGAGCTGCCTGATAGATTCTGAACAGAGCTGAGAGCAGGCTTCATCCTTTCATGCCCTAAGACCCTGGTAACCAAACCCTGCACGTCTATCAGATGCCGCATTAAGAGCCTCAGGGAACAGGATCCCAAAGCAAAGTGCCTTGTAAGAGAATAAACAGGGAATGTCAATCATGCCACTCCATGGAATGAAACAAGGGTGTGATTTCCAAGGGCCTGCGTAATCAATATCCCTATTATCAGTCTTCCTGAATAAATTGCATTTAAACAAATACAGGTTGGGGAGCTATCCATGAGCTTTCAGGAGAGAGATAAGCTGAGGACATATGTTTATTCATACTGCCTATGCTGAGAACTGGATATTCTTTACAGCTGGCCAGATGTGGGTGAAGATATTCAGTATCTTGTTTCCGTTTGTTCTGCTAAAATTTGTCAAATATCCTTAATTTTGAGCACATGGAGCTTCTCAAACTTGTGGGGGAAGCTGGTCACAGTCCCAGTAAAACATCTGGTGATGGGAGAAAGCTCTTTCCAATGAGTTAAGTCCTAAAGTTTTGTAGAGCATCAGCAATTTAAACTGTCCTGGTGGCCTCCCACCACTTACACCAGCACAAGAATGGCACATCCAGCATCTAATGGCTGTTATAGAGGAAACCCCTCACTCACAATTACTTGGGGGAAATTAAGAAGTTCACTATTGTTTCTGCCCAGGGTCAGCTGCTCCCTGGCCTCAGTGGAGCTTTTGTTTATGCCTGCACCAACCTGCTAGTGGCTGTGAAATACATCGTTGTATCCATGAGATGCTGCTGCAGCCATGGATAACCCAGCATCCCCCAGCTTCATGTCTCTCTTCCCAAGGCACCAGCAGGGCTCATCCAAGGGGCACCACCAAGCACAAAGATGGAAATAAATGAGTTTTAGCAGCAGGATGATGAGGCTGAAATACACAGAGCTCCATTTGCTCTCTGCTACTGTTCCTTCATGGTAGAGCAGCCCTTGCACTGGTGCCACATCCCATCCCTCACCTCCTCTCCTGGCTGCCCTGAGCGCTCACCTGATTTGGTCCATAGCAGCGGTGAGATTCATCTCATTTAACTCAAGGCATGTGCAGTGTGGGTGTCTGTGCCTGAGCTATGCTTTTACAGGCAATGGAAATAGGAGGGCACTTGTAGGGCACAGCTGAGCTCATCCTCAAATGGATCTTCTGAAATAAGTCGTACCCCTTTCTCTCCTTGACTGCCAAAGGACCCTCCAATTAGCTCTTGGGTAGGTGTTCACACTGCGGAGGGTTATGTGTAGTCAGATCAGTTCTGCTTCAGCTCTTCCTTTCATGTCCTGCAGGCTGGGCAAAAAACCCAAGTGGTAAATTTGGGTAAGAAAGTGCTAAAAGCGGCCCAGGGCAGAAGCTGTCTCTTGGAAGGCAGCAGAATAGAAATAGAAAATTATTTTTAAAGCATGGTCTGAGTAAGCAATTTTGGAAAGTAATAACGTATGTACCAGATAATTTCAGGAGATACTGAACAGTCTGGAGGCCTGTAGCTCCAAAGACATTATGAGCAAGGCAGCAGAGCTGATTTGCTTTCAAGCCAAGGTGAAAAATGTGCATTTCCAATCCGAGCCAATGTTTCGGGATGGAGCATTTCCCCTTACTGCTTCCATCAGACAATGCAGCACAAATACTAGGTTGATAGTGAATGAGACATGCCAAGCTTGATTGTCTAAGCTACATTGCTCAGATTATAGAAAATTGGTTTATATTCCCTTTCCCTTTCCTTTCAGCCACAAGCAAATGCAGCTTAGACAAAAGTTTTCAACTTCCAGCCAAAGACCTCTTCCTTCAGCATGGCACAGTGAGAGCCATAGCCAAGGGTGAGGCTACTAAGCTCAGGGGTATTGTATGCAATGAGCAAAAAGGATCTTAAACTGTTACCCTCTCACTATAAAATGGTTTCCTTTCCTCTTCCCTTGCTGCAGGTAACCAAAAGTGTCAGCTGGCTGTGGCTGTGTGGTGTCAGGTTGGAATGGTTTGCCCTCAGTGATGCACTGGACTGATTAGTCACAAAGACGGGTTTCAGCATCACACCCGGTAGTGCCACTGAGCAAAGCAAAGCTGGATCTGGCCTTGCAGTACTACCAGGAAAGATTGCTGAGCTAGTGTGCCTCAGCATGCCAGGAAAAGGAGACATGTGCTAACACACAGAAGTGGCAGGAGACTGGCGGTGTGCAGTGCAGGGATGTGAGGAGGGAGGCTTGGGTGCTCCCCAGCCCTGCCCACCCCACCTCTCCCTCTACAGTCACAGAATCATAGAACCATGGAATGGTTTGGGTTGGAAAGGACTGTAAGACCACCGACTTCCACCCCCCTTGCCATGGGCAGGGATTCCTCGCACTACACCATATTGGCCAAATCTCTGTCCAACCTGGCCTTGAACACTGCCAGGAATGGACCATTTACCATTTCTTTGGGAAACCTGTTCCAGTGCCTCACCATCCTCACAGTAAATAGCTTCTTCCTTATATCTAACCTGCACTTCCCATTACCCACTACCCCACCATATTTAACCAATTGTTCCTTGTCCTACTACAGTCTCCATCCTTTTCCTCTGCCTTTGGAGTGTGTTTTTCGGCCCAGTTTGTTTGGAAATGATACACGATGACATCTCCAAGTGATACAGCACATCTCCATCCCCCAGCCTTTGCTGTATATCCAGCATGTGGCTTGTTGGTCCTTTCCATCTTTATTTCATGTCAGTCCCTCCTACTTAAGAGGAAGCTTTGGGCAATCTGGTGTCGAAATGGGTTTGTCTCTTTCTTTCGTGGTTTATTTCCCTGAATGTTCCTCTTCCTCAGAGATGCTATAACTTGCTGAGGGCAGGATGTTGTAAGTTCAGTGCCTGGAGAAGGAACAAGCACAGGAAGGCTGCTGATGGCATTTGTGCTGGCTGCGATAAGGGATGTCACCACAAAGCCCATCAGCTTCCCTAATTTTCAGAACAGAGGAGACGGCTTTTGGATAATAATTGGGTCAAGCTTTAAAATAACTGCATGACCTCATTGTGAGCAACAAGACATGCTTGTTCTCCCCTTACATCCCAGTCCTGACCTCTGCCAGAGAAGCAGTCTTCTTGGATGAGAGTCTATTAATACAGATACAATGTCTTTTACTTTCCCATCTGTCTGCACTCAGAGATGCCTCATCACCATTATGTTTAAATGAAAACTTCCATTATTATCTTTGCTGGGAAAGTGCCCATATTTGGGGAGGAAGAAGCACGAATCTAAATACACTTTGGGAGGAAGCTTCGATCTCTGTCCTGACATTGAAGATGACATTATCTTGGTAGCAGGTCAAAACAGACACCTGAAGGTAGAGCCAGCAAAATGTGCCAACACTGAAGGATTTTTTTCTTGGAGAAAACTGATTTCTTGAATAGATTTTGAGATAGTTATTCCTGGTTTTGGAGAGGAATGTCCTCTGTGCTGCCTGTCTCCAGCATTCCTGCTGGCAGAACAGGAATAATTCCTCCTGTGCAAGCAGACAGCAGGTTAGTCATGCAGCCTGGTCCCCATCACATCTACTTTCAGGAACTGTCATCCCCTTCATCCTCTGGAATAACATGGGATGAAGGGTGCAAGCATCCCTTCATCCTCACATGATGGCACAATTGGGCCACTGGGATCCAAAGGCTGTCAAGCTGCAGAGATGCCTCTGGCTCCTTGCTGGGAGAATAACCCTGTGGTCATGGTGGAAGACGGAGAAACAAAGGGGGTTGGAACAGGAGGTGCAGCAGTGATTAGGTGTGACCTGACGGATAGCCATCAACTTTCAGCTCAATCCCTATCCTCCTGCTTTGGGGGCCCAGACGATGTTAGTGACTTGGACTTGTCAGAGCGGATCTTATAATGTCTCTAAGTTACACTTGTCTGCTGGGAAAAAAGTGAATTGGACAGACTTGCCTTTGTCCTTTTTGAGAATATAAGAAGATCAAGCAGCCAAGCCATTTACACTTCATTTAGCCTCCTTTCTTTGAAGCATTTCATGAGTAGTTGTTCTGACCCACATGGCTATGCTGGCAATGCCATTGATCACACTTGTGACAGTCTCTAGACCGTCTCTCTGATGTTTATTGGACACCATCCTGCACCCATGCACAAGCCTTGCATAGCAGCCAGGCTGTTGCATGGGACAGTCATACAGCTGCTGAGCAACTCAAAGACAAAAAGATTGGCAGTTTTGGCATTGAGTTTCTCTTGGTTACTAGGAAGACTGGGTTTTGGATTAATTTAGTTCTCTCTTTTGAGGATGTTTCAGCAGTCGATGCCTAATGAGAATTCCTTTCCACTTAAGAGTCTGCCTTTACTCCTTCTCCATCTCTGTCACTAGTGAGCAGGGGGTGAACAAGCTCATTTCTTGAGGTTCAATTCAGGATTATCTTCTTTAGTTCTTTGATTTTTCTTTCCTTTTGATCAACCAGAGAATTTATGCAGATAGGTTATCATGTGCTTTAAAGAGGAGGAGTCACCATCCATGCCCCTGACCTGGTTCATCTCATGGGTACTGAGTGCCCATTTCTCCTCACTCTGCTGTTTCTCCACTCTTCTCATAGGCAGAGCCAAACTGGAACCACACACAACAACTGGGATAACCCTCAAGCCTCAATGACTCCAGTGTCTTTTCTCTCTGGACCAATTTCCCATTCACTGGCCTTCTGCTGCCCCTTTGGAAACCACAGCTCCATCAATACAAACACCTGCGTTCTCTGGCACAGCTTTGAGTCCAGACTTTGGGAGTACAGGGTGAGATCTGTCCCCAACAGGACACAATAGATCCCTGAAGATGGGGACCTCAGACTCTCAGTTTCCAGATCATTTTTATATGTACCCAAGATTTTCTCAACTTACTCAGTAAATGTTACTGGAATACAGAGACACTGATGGTCAGGCATATTCAGTGTGATTCAGAGCTTGTCACAAGCATTTTGCACAGCTCTAGCTCTCGGGCTTTAGCGAATGGTTTTAAAGCAGTCCCTTCCCTGAAAAGCACTATGGAGGCAGATAGCATGAATTATTATTTGTTTTTGCTGTGTGGACAGTTGATCAGTGACAGATGTTTCTAATTGCATTAAGCAAGTGGAAATAATGAGAATTAGATAGCAGATTCTCCAGGAATTTACATTTAGATTGAGTTACAATTTGCTATTAAAAAGGCAAATTCAATGTAGACGCATTGGCTCTTCAGCAGGAATGAGAGACAATTACTTTTAATTATTATTTGATTATTTAAAAATGAGCTGTGTTACTGTACTTAAAAATATCTGACTCCAGGAGATGATTTAATGTGGGTGCTGCATGCCTCCAGGAAAAGACATGGAACAATGAAAATGTTTATCAGCAAACATCTCCTTTACCTCCCCATTAGGCTCATACTGCAAGGCAGATGGAAACCAGGGCCAGCTCCAACCCAGCCTTACAGTGCAAGATTTGGTTGATGTTGGGATGGTGGTGACTGGATCAGGCT
The DNA here is from genome assembly GCA_032466535.1 of Forpus xanthops. Taxonomy (NCBI): domain Eukaryota; kingdom Metazoa; phylum Chordata; class Aves; order Psittaciformes; family Psittacidae; genus Forpus; species Forpus xanthops. Next base: position 16,401 of record JASSUY010017254.1, read on the forward strand.
CCCCCAAACCATCTGCATCCCTGACAAATTGAATTAAGTTGCACTGATGGGAGACAAGCTGCATCCCCCCTTAGACACCAAGCTCCACTGGGCTTGGCAGGGATCTCAGGTTGATTATGTCCATGCCATGCATTGCGTGTAGCTGATATAAAGCCAGAAGAAGCAGAGCAGAGGTGGGTACAGAGGCTTAGGCTGGAGCAGGGTAGAGGTACATGCAGGGCTCCGGCACACAGCATCTAGTGCCTCCAAATGACACATCCATGACAGCTATCTCCCAATGCATGCCAAGAGGAAATAAGCTGTGGTTCCAACCGCTAGAAGTTTTCCTTTTGGGGCTCTCTCACAGCTTTCTTTAATTCTATTTTATCTCCTAGATTTCAAGTTCAGCTTCAGACCCCGCAGTGTGTGAGTCCCCTGTCAGCAGAGAGGGGTTTATGTGAGCACAGAGCACTGTGTGTCTCTGTTTAGTGCACAATCCAAGCTATAATATTTTTCTAACTAACTAGCTGGCTCAGCGTTTAATTATTTCTTCCCCCCCCCCCTTTTGCCTAATGAAAGCCTTATCCCAAACTCCTTGAAGTCAGAGAGTCTGTCTATCAGCTTCAGTAGGCTTTGGATCAGATTTCAAATCACTGATTCATTATTAATTACACATCTGGGACTCCCTTTTCAAAGAGTTCATTGTTAAATAAATTCACTTTTAGACATTACAGACTTCACATTCTTGTGCATTTAATAAAAGTCTGGCAAAGCAGCAAAGAGGCATAGGCCAACTTCTCTTCTGTTAATGATGGATGAATCTCTACTGAACAGCAGTGGTTTATGCTACAAGGATATAATATATCTCTTTGCTCTCATATAACCACTTTCTGTCTGAGACCAAGTCTGTGTTTGGAACTTTTGGATTTTTATGATTTCTCCTCATTTTTTCATAACTTTTCCCTACCAGTAAGAGTTCCTTTGTGGATTCAGCCATTGCAGGGTGAAATACCTTTGCTATCTAGTTTCTTTTTTCTTCAAAGATATACTGGCATCTTCTTCCTAGGATAAACTGCAGTCACATCTTCAGTGCCTTCTGGGAGAGAAGACAGGCAAGCAAATGTTTTCCTGATCCCTATGGCAAGTGGAATAGCAATGTCTTTCTAAAGATATATGGCATTTCCTGTTGTCTTCAATAATCTGAGTCCAGCCACTGAGACATTAAGGTTACCAAGAAGCTGGTATGGAAGCTCTGTTTACACAGAGAGATATTATTTGGCAGGGAAATATGTAGAAATAAAGATTTTCCTTTTGAAGTCCTTTTAATAGGAAAATGGACTACATTATAAAGCAGGGCAGACTACATTGAGATTTAATGGTACAGGGTATTGCCACTTTGCAGCTGAAGGCACAGGGATCAGCAGCCCATACTGGTGTTTCCCATGCTGCAAGCAAGGATCTGCTAAGCTTCTCTCAGCCCATCCTTTACTTCTCAAAGGGATACCTGGACACCTTTGGGAAGCAGGAATGGAGCAAGTCCTTTTTTCTTCTCCTGATGCCAAATCAGAGTTTAAAATGGCTGAATGTTCCCAGTTAATACCAATGTCCAAATTGTGGGGGGTAGATTCAGATGACAGCCACACAGTTTCCAAAGCTTTCACTGAATTGACAGCTCTTTAAGTAATTTGGAAAGGAAAATCAATAAGAAACAAAGCTCCCACCATCTAAATAATGAAGCTCCAAATGCTTGTCAGAGACAGAAACCCACTGAGTCCATGGTGTGCTTTCAATGCAAGGTGTAAAAACCACCACACTGTTGTGGAAGGGACTACAAAGAGAGGATTATGACACTGCAGCACTTGAAACCCAGAGTGGTCAAAGTTAATTCCCCACTGTAAGTCAGACATCTCTCCTGTTTTATCGCAGAGAAGGACAAAACCCCAAATTCTACCCAAATTCACATCCCTCAGCTCTTCAGAAACCACATTAAATATTATTCTCTTCACCCTCACATATGAAGTGCAACTCTTTCCACAACTGCATCCTTTCAGTATTAGAAATTATAAAGGCATTTACTCTTTACAAGGAGCAAGTTTTGGGGTGGGTCCACAGCCATCTGGTAGAACATCAGGAGAGAGAAAGATCTGTCACACAGGCAGTGTGACTGCTGGCTGGTCAGCAGAGATGCCTTCAGTTCCCAGAAAGCCACCAAGTTCTACATTATCATTTACTGGAAGCCTTTTTGCTTACGGAATTATGTGCCAGCTGCATGACTGATCTCCAGACTGGCCCAACACATGAAACTTCGGCTCTGTCACTTGAAGAGATGGACTGGGATCAGTCTCTCTGATTTCTCTTGCCTGTAATGCTGCTTTAGGATCTGCTCCTGCCCATCTTTCACTTTGGGTTTAGTGAAAGTATGAACAGATATAGTTACTTAGTCACTTCAGTCTCACTTTGCATTGAGGCATCTGATGAGATGCAGGAAGAGACTTTCTGGATGCTGGCACAGGGGTTTTACTCTTCCTTAGGGAAGAGAAAGAGCTCCAGCATTTTTTATGGACAGGTAGCTGCTATCCTCTCCACGAGAGAAGTGTGGTCTCAACACCGATCGTGGGGGAGGACATAGGTCCAATAAGTCTGCACAGAGATGTTGGTGGCACTGTTGAGTGAGTCCTTACTCAAGGACAGTGTCATCTGCAGTATAGGGTTTGGATCAAAGCCATCTTCCCATTCCTGGCTTTGCCGAGAAAGCTTTTGGGTACTTTGTGGAAAAAAAGAGCTGTGCTGCCCTTGGGTTAAACTGATTGATTGTGCACTGTGGTAGCATGTCTCAGACCTCATAACTGCAGCTGGCTCAGCCCGGGCCTAGCAGCTCCTTGTGCCATGCCAGTGCATGCTGTGCTTGGTCTGCTTTTAGGTCCTCTGCAGTACTTCTGAAGAGAGAATGCCCTCAGTTCCATCCCTCGGACACTAAGCCTGTGGGTAGGTACATGACATTTTAGTTCAGAAATGAGACTACGTAAAGAAGTCAGCCTCAGTCCCAAATCAGTGAGTAAAGACCACTAGGGCCAGTTACAAACCCTGCTCTCAACTTTCATTCTGCAAAAAGGAAAAAAGGCAGCCAAGGATTCTCTGAAATGAAACCTGCAGAGAAGCAGGTATGACCATTTCTAACCACTGCCCTTTCCTCCAGCCTTAGAGGCACTCCTGTCTTCAAGCATAGGAAGCGGTGGAGCTGGCATCAGCATCCCTCCCTAAATCCCTTTCTCAGACTCTAGATCCCTATCTCAAGCTGATATGCTCATCTTCCTTCTCTCTTCCCACAGACATCACACCAGCCATGGGCTGTCAGAAACCAGGCTGCCTTTGTGTGCTTTCTACTCCTTCTTAGAAGAATCCTCCCCAATTCTCTATAAAGTCTCCAAGCTTCTCCTTCCACAGTTCATTACATTTATGGGCTAATTCCACTATTGCCAGTTCATGGGTCATCACCCACATTCATATGCATTTGCATCTTCCAATTATTGCTTTAGTAGCTGTTTATCACTAATAGTTTTCCCCTGCCTGAGTTCTCTCCTAATCCCTCTCACTTATTTCTTTTTTGTTCTTTCTTTGCAGAGAAAGAAAGATGTTTTGTCATTTAATAGAAGGCATGCACTATCTCATCTGGTCACTCATTTCGCTCTCTTAATTTCAAATGTGCCTGGTTTATCACCAGGAATTCTTTTTATAAACATCAGGGGAAATAAGTCTTTTTTATTCCTCCATTAATTCCTATGGTGAGCAAGTATTATTTTGCTCTCATTTCTTGTGAGCTGCGGCCAATTATCAGTACTCTCCATTGCATCCCCCTTTATTTATGGAACTGTTCTATGACAATGGTGATCCTACAGTCAGGGAATGAAGAATGATATCCTCATCCCCTTCTCATCCACCTTCCAGATGCCTTCAAAGTTGTTAGGAGCAGAGATGTTTGGAGGGGATAGGATGCATGAGGGCTTCAGGCAGTCCTGACGTGCGCCAGAATGGTTTGCCTATTTCAGCTGCAGTGAGTTTCAGCATTCCCTGTGTTTGTCCTGCAGATGTAACAGGAGAAACTTAAATTATTCTCTGTGAGCATGCTGAGGGCTGGCACAGGGTGCCCAGAAAAGCTGTGGCTGCCTCATCCCAGGCAGTGTTCAAGACCAGGCTGGACAGGGTTTGGAGCAACCTGCTCTAGTATAAGATGTCCCTGCCCATGGCAGGGGGCTGGAACTGGATGAGCTTTAAGGTCCCTTCCAACCCAAACCAGTCTGGGATTCTACCAAATACCAGCATCTAGAAGTGGAGGCAGGAATTGCCTGTGCCTGGGATTTATCCGCTGCAACTCAGTCTGCTCTGTGAAATGCCCTGTCGCTGTCCTGTTGACTGCTGTACATGGTGACAGGCTCGACTAAAGAGGGAGCCACCTGAGCGAACCCAGGCAGCTTCCTTAATGTGTCTTAAGGCTTCTTAGGGACACACACAGTCAGTTGGTTGGCTTCATATGTAAAGCCTGAACGTATAGACTCCTTAGAGAAAAATGCATATAAAACTTAACATGATGGTACAGAAAATTCTCTGCCCTGGGTTTGCCACTGCAGAGTCCCAGACACCTAATTCTTACAAAAATAACATAATAATTGAGTGGTACAGGACTAGGAGCTCAGGCTCAAGCTGAGTGCCTGCAGGACAGACCCAGAACAAAGAAATTTGTAGGGTTTTATAACCTTACATTCTACTCATCTGATACCATGCTGTTCACATGCCTTGCACATGCCTCTTGGTCCAATGGTGAATTATGGTCTGGGGTCTCCTCGTCCATCATTGTGTTCTTTCCTTGTCTCCAGGCAGGCCATAAATTCCTTCTTATCTCTTCAGTTGTTGCTCCTTGCTAATAGATGTGACTTCTTTATCTTCCAATTTGCAATGGCCTCAATTTTGTTTACATAAATAAGTACAGGTTGTAAATTTAGTTCAGTTTTCTCCACCTGTGGCCTAAGGCTCCAGAAGCTTCAGCTGTTCATGTGAAGTCACTATTCATGCGAAGCAAAACCACACAGTCAAAAGTTACAAGAGTCCAAAAGGAATCCAGGTAATTAAACTTAATTCTCAACAATGAGTAGCTGAGGTAAAGCGAGTTTCTATTCTTTTGTAGGTGTCAAGGTGTTGACTTTCTCCGTTCCCTGTGAACTCATAGAATCATAGAATAGTTAGGGTTGGAAAGGACCTTAAGCTCATCTAGTTCCAACCCCCCTTATCTGGGCAGGGACAACTCCCACTAAACACAAGCCTAAGCCTTGAGTACATTCAGCACTTTCTGCTGACTCAAAAAGCAAAGACATCCTTGGGCTGCTCATCAAGAGTGCAGAGGACCCTCTCTCTCGCAGAAGAAGGTGTGTTAGGTGTGTAGAAGGCCAGGGTAGTCATGGGCTGGTCCTAGCCGTCATTCTGGTGAACTTGGGATCCACACACACACAGGAGGTTGGAGGCCAGACTGTCAAGGAGGGTGTAAGTGGAGTAGTGCTGATTTACAGTGCCTTGGGAGATGGACTTTTATTTGGTTTCAAGGTCAAAGTAGTTTGCTCAGCATCTGAGCTTTGCTACTGGGTGTTAAGCAAAGTAACCAACATCTGGCAAGTGAGGCTCAGCCTCTCCCTCCTGACCTTCCCAAGCGAAGAATTGTCTGTCTGATGTGTAGTATTTTCATAGTGTGTTTAATGTTTGAGCCAGAAACTTCAAATCGTTGTGGAATGTTCTTAATATAGCAACTGTAGGTGTGCAGATAATTAAATTGATGAGAGCATCCAGGAGGACCAATATTCTTCCACTCCAAGCTCTTTAGGAGAGTATCTAATATTGCTGTATGTTTGAAGAAGCTGTCAGTGGAGTCAGCTCTCCTAACTGCATCCCTAGGTATAAGTATGGACAAAGAAAACGAATGCATAAGAGCCCGTGCACCCATTATGCCTCTGGAGGCATCCTCCTTCCCCAGTTTCAGCACATGGGGATGTAGATCTCATTAAGATTAGTTAGTTTCTCTGTGCTCACAAATGGTGTGTAAGATAAAACAGGAAGATCCTGTTTAATGCAACAGTTATTAATTTTATTTACTTTTATTGACATTGCTAAAATCAGACTAGCTTCTCACAGCTCATAAGATGGTCGTGTAGGTTTTGCATGGAGGCTTTCTGAATCAATGATTTTAATGTGTTTAGCAAATGTGCTACAAACATCAGCGTTCACTATTAAATATTTTCAGCAAGGAAGAAGTGACCAAGTCAGGATGGAAATAAACATCCTCACTCAGAATTGATGTTTAAAAAGCAAACACAGTGTAAGAATGCAGCTAAGCTAGTGTGTCTTGGGAAATTCTTTTTCCTTTTCCACATCAGCGACAAGAGATCAAGAGCATTTCCAAGCACCAATTTCTGTAGGCTGGATGGAGATGGAGATTTCTACAGTTGATTTGAAACTGGATGAACTAGAGCGCTTCGGAGGTTTACAGTCGAAAAGATAAATGGATTGTGTGAGCTGTCCAATTTCATTATGTGCCCCGGCCACTCTTTCTTTAATGTTTGATAGAATTATGATCAAATATTTCAAGATAAGAATGCTGACCTCTGTAGGAATTGTTGTTGACCTTGTCAAGGTAGCTTTAATGCTTAAAAAAGAATACCAACAAGCTCTCAGTGATAGAAAACTTCAACAGGTGCTACCAAATCAAAATATATAGAGAGAAGGCAGCTGTTTATTCACACTGGCCGAGCTCTTTCCTATCAAACCCTGTTGTCAGCTGAGTGTGAAATGGATTCCTGCCACAGAAAGTTGGCTTTGGAGCTTGCTTCATGTTCAAGGTTTGATTTGCCACATGTGATACAGTCAGATGGTTTGAAATACAATTGACTCTCTCACAGCAGTTGACTACCCTTTTTCAAGATTATACAGATCTGCAGAAGCTGAAAGGCACATGAAAACCCAAAATACTTTAAGCCAAACATTTACAATAGAGATTATCTGCATAAATTTGCCATGTCGGAAGCACTTTCTTAAACTAGGCCATATAACTTTCAACCCAGCATGCTGCAAAGAAGACTGTATCTCAGTCTTTTTCTCTTTGCATTACAACAAGAGTTTGAAACAAAGCCCTGTACACAAACTTCTTAACTCCATAGCATGTGCAGCTTGTATCTTGAGCTGCTTCAGTTTGTATTAATTTAGCACCAGTCTCCAGTTGGAGAGCTCCATCTAATCTGGTCTCTGTATCCGTCACTGCTTTATTTTACATGCAAAGGAAGGTAAAAAAAACTCTGCAAACTCCATTTCTGTGATAAAAGACTGAGATACGAGTCTTGCTAATATCTTTGCTTGTTTAAATTGATTACAGATAGTGGTAATGAAATTGAGAATTCACCCAGTGTCTCTGTTAGGATCTCTGTTGCAAGAGCAACTTCCTAAATGCTTTTGTGTGGCAAAATGAGATTTTTTTGACTCTTTGCAAGGACAAAGGAAAGAAGAAGAGTTGCCTGGTTACACAGGCTCCTTCCAGACTACTCGAAAGTATCAGGGTGAAGCAGCATGTTAAAAGAACAGCTATACAGAGCAGAAAACTGGTAAGCCCAGTAACAAAGGCAGCTGTGTTATGACAAAGTAACTCAGAAGATGGTCATATCCCTGCTTCACAGCAAGTCTAGAGCAGCATTCCTTCCCCTCACCTAAAACAAATCAGACAAATGAGACAACAGCTTGAGTTTCTTTTGTATTTGGGGGTCCACCACTAGGGGCTGAACCCAAAATAGCAAAGATCTGATGCTTGACCAGGTTAAGGCGTCCTTCACCACAGGAGCAAACCTAAGGGAGGGGACAAAGCCTTGTGCTCTGGCTGTTGGATTAAGACATCGTTGCATGGGACTGTCTGGCCATGGCTGCAGCTAGATGACAGGCAGAAAAGAAGACACATGCCATGTACATCCGAGCTGTGTCTTGTAATCTGTGCAAAGTGTTGCTACAAAACCTGCTATCAAGTGAGCTATTTCTTCTGGTTTAGCAATATATGAAATCTGGGTTTGTTTCATAGAATAAAAGACTGGTTTGGGTTGGAAGGGACCTTAAAGCTCATCCAGCTCCAACTTCCTGCCACGGGCATGGACACCTTCCACTACAGCAGGTTGCTCCAAGCCCCGTCCAACCTGGCCTTAAACACTGCCTGGGATGGGGCAGCCACAGCTTCTCTGGGCACTCTGTGCCAACTCCTCACTACCCTCATAGTAAAGAACTACCTAAATACCTAATCTATATCTCCCTTCCTTCAGTTTAAAGCTATTCACCCTTGTCCTATCATTACATTTCCTTGCAGAAATTCCCCCTCCAGCTTTCTTGTATTCCCCTTTAGATACAAATCAGGTTTACCTCATTTGACTGTCAACAGCCAGTTTGGGTCCATGTTTTTTCTGCCTTGGCTCATAGGGGAGGAGAATCAATGGCTTAGTGCTAACTGAAGAAACAAGTCAGAATTTGTTCAAGGGCTCATAGGCTCTGCTGTAACAGCCTATCTAAACTCTCATCCCTTGGAATAAGGTGGACAGATTCAAAATGACATTTGGAAGTAGTTTTTGTCCCAGGCTATCCCTCAAATGGTGCTCAGGCACTCTCTGGGTGGATGATAGCTCCCACAGACTAACCCATTGTGCAAGTGGTGCAGCAGTCTAAAGACCACTCAAGTCCATGCTATGGCCCTCTTCAGGTTAGTAGCACTGGTAAAACCAGTGCTTCTAAACCACGAAATCCAAGCATGAAATATGCCCAGTCCCACTTATCTGGAAACTAGGTGAATTTGGAGATGCTTAAGTGTCTGTGACCTTGAGAACACTGTTTTGCTTTGAAGCAGAGATGCTTATGACAAAAGTCTTCTGCTTATATGAAACCTATACTCTTCAACTAAGGCAAAGTCCTCATGCATGTGGGTATATTCCTTCTGCTCTGCTGATCTATTGTGCATATTCTTCTCATTTATGCCTTTTTTGTGCCAGTCTTTCTGAGTCTGCAGCTCATATCTTTGAACTAAATTCTCTGAAAGCTCAAAGAAAATCTCAGCCACAACTGTCAAATTTGGGATGTATTTTCATTAAACTGCATCCATCCATGGAATGCAGCTCCTGAGGATACTATAAAACCTCCCATGGAGTTCAGAGTCGTCTCCTGAAAATACAGTGTTTGCTACAGTAAGCTCAGAGCAAAGTAAGCAGCCAGCCAAGGTTGTCTTCTGGATTGTCTTGTAAAGGACAAAACAGATTTGATGTTGTATTAGGTTTTGGGAGAAACCCAAAGAAAGATGATAGAGGAAGAATCTGCTTCCTCCAACCATCTGAAAACAAACCTAGGAAGTTTAAATAAAGAGTAATAAAAGTTGTGTGCACAAATTGACCCGGGGCAACTTTTTAACTTGCTTCAGTGATGTTTTCATGGCTGATTAGATGAGCCGGCAGTGACCTTGGCACTGCTACAGAAGCAATTTTTACATCAGTCAGCATAAAGAATTCCACACTTCCCATGATATCCCTCCTAAGAAGATGCCTGTTTGCCCTTGCAGTCTTGGTTTGCTTCTGCAGTTGGCCATATCTTCTAACTTGTCTCATGCTCCTGACCACTACTCAGTTGGAACAGACTCGAGTGTGCCTGCATAGGCGGTTACCCTGCACCATCTCCTTTACTGCCCAGAGACATAATCCAAGGGGAACATCAGGATTTTGACAACTTGCCTTTGAGCCTCAGGGTTCTGGAAATCCTGTGCAAAAAAAGCTGCTTGTGCAGGCACACATCAGTGCACTGGCATATGGGAGATACACTGGCAGACAGTGGACTTGGCCCAGGAGCTCCATGAAGGTGATGTGCACCTAATCAGCGCTGACGGTGTTCAAGGCCAGGTTGGACATAGTCTTGTGTGACATGGTTTAGTGAGAGGTGTCCCTGCCCATGGCAGGGGGGTGGGAATTAGATGATCTTAAGGTCCATTACAACCCTAACTGTTCTATGATTCTATGATTCAGAATGCATAGTGCAGAGATGCAGACTCATGGAGGATCCCAGGGGAAAATGCTTTACAGTGTGCTGTCTCTGCTGGCACCCCAAGTAGCCAAGGCAGACCATAACATGTCTGAATGCCAGACGCAGCATCCCCTTCCCAATCCTTCAGAAGACAGTGATGTGGATTCCCACATAGGATGTAGAGCTCTGAGCAGCTGCCAAATCTCCTCATGCTTCAGGTCTATAGATTTAAAAACACATGTACACAAAGCAAGGGCCAGCCACAAAACCAAGCTCATCAGCTCATCCTTCTTCCATCTTCAGTGCATCAGCTGGGTCTGCGAGCTATAAGTGGAGATATTAGCTGCTCCCAGCAGAAAGAGAGAAGGGATGGAGCAGGCAGATGGAGAAAGGAGGAAAGAGGGAAGCATGGGAAACACTGAGGCTTTTGTCATGCAGAAAACTCAAAGCACGGAGCAGAAAGAGGGGCAGATTTCCCATCCCAGCACCAGTAGCATGTGGCTTCTCTCTTTGAATGCAGTCACATGAAAACTGTTGGAGTCACAGGACGATACTGAAGACATCAGAGAGGATTGGGGTCACTGGGCATCAATGCAGACCCCATCTGAGCAGGGGAAACGTGCAGCTGCCTCTGCATCAGGCAAGAAGGGGAGGAGGGGTGCTACAGACCCAAAAACGTCTTTTTTCCTCCCACCAACTGCTTCTCATTTTGGCTTTGACATGAATCTGCCATGCAGACTTGGCTGGCTGCTGCTCTCTGTCTTCTCTGAGTACAAAAATATTTAAGCATATTCACATTGCTAATATGTAGGGGAATTAGAGAGTATCAGCAATGGCTTCTGACTTAAGACGCAGAGTGTCAGGTATAAGCTTAATGCAGAGATGCAACTATCTGTGAATATTTCTAAGGCAACTTGTCAGCGGGGTGTTTCTAATCCTTTCACCAAACAGAATTCTAAAACTTGGGAGGGTTTTGTGTCTTTGTCTCTCTGACCCTAATAAATCTTAATTCCCACAACCGGTGGGTGATGACTTCCCAAGAAAAACGTCCACGGCACACTGTCACCACGCTCCATGTTCCCAAGGAGGCTGCTGGAGGCAAGTTCTCTCATTTTCCTATGTAAATGAAGGAAAGAGACTTTAAGAGCCACCCTCTGACTCTATTTGAGAGGTTCTGTGTGCGCCAATATGAGCAGCACTCCCACTGCCAGTCCTAGCACTGACGGGTTCAGCTGTTTCATGATAAAAGCTAAGGCGTTCCTTTCTCATGCATCTTGATTTCAGGAGATAATGTTCCACCCAGAGACATCCCAGCCTGCTTTAATTATGTGCACTCCATATATTGACAGCAATGTGGAGCTGAGGAATGGTGGATCTATCCCGTTAGGGGACTTGCAATCTTTAGACCCCCACGCCTTCAGCCTGAGCAGTCTGGGACAATGTTATTGCATTGTATTTGGATAAGACAACAGATAGAAGGCTCATTATAGGTAACGGTTGGACTTGATCTAAAAGATCTGTTGCAATCTCATTGATTCTATGACTCTATTGCTGTGGTGCAACTGGATTTTATTTTTCTCCAAAGTGCTTAAAAAAGGGTTAAACAACGGGATGACAGAGCTGTTGGCAGAACCAATTTGATAAGAAGAGAACTGTGAGTGGGGGACAGTTCAATGGCCTCTGGGTGAGTGTCATGGGTTCAGCAGCAGCAGTCATTTTTCCCCTTTAAGCAGTAGCTGGTATAGCGCTGTGTTTTGGATTTTCGGCTTGGGAACAGTGCTGATAACACCAGTGGTTATAGTAATGGCTTAGAATGTTTAGGCTGGCCAAGGACTTTCTGAGTTTCATGCTTTGCCAGGGAGGAGGGGAGCCAGGAAGAAGCTGGGCAGAAGGAGAGATAGGGCACCTGACCCAAACTGACCAAAGAGGTATTCCATACCACAGCACGTCATGTCCTGGAGGTAGAAATGGAGAAGGCAGAGACCAGAAAAGATGGTGGTGCAGGGGGGTGTGCACGGCATGACCGGGATTTGGTATGAGGTGATGGGGTGCACTGTGTAGTCGAGCTTGGTATCAGGTGATGGGGG
>JASSUY010017257.1:0-21367 GCA_032466535.1 Forpus xanthops
AACAATTGCTGGTGTTGTTATGCAACATGATTATCATAAGGCTCCATGGTCTGGGCCACTAACCAAAGATGTTGGGTTGCCCTTATCAGTAACTGTTTGAGTTCTCAGTTTTGTCTGTTTCTTGGCAGCTGTTGTGATGGATCATAGTATTTTAGTTGCTCATATGTCTTTAAGTCTTGTATATAAATGTGGGATCAGAAGTAGCTTTTGATATCTGAGAAGCTCTTGTCCTTGTTTGTACCAAATTTTGGGATGATCCAATAATAAAGCCTATTCTTCTTCTGAAGAAATGGCATGTCTTAGAGTGCTGGGGGTCTTCCAAAGGCTTCTTTATTGAAAGATAGCTGCACAGATTTCCTGTGCAGACTAAGAACAGTTTCTCAAGAGTATGTGAGAAGTTCTGTGCATATAAAGCAGTTTCTTTTTTTCCTAGAGCTCTTAAGCCATGAAAATGCAACAACGCTGAATGATGTCAAGACATTGGTTCAGCAGTTGTATACCGCCTTGTGCATTGAGGAGCATCAGCTGAACAAAGAGAAGGAGCTCATAGGGAGACTAGAGGAACTGAAGGAGCAAATAGCACCACTAGAAAAAGTGAGAAGTTTCTCGTTGTATTTTACTTATCTTCCAAATGCAACCTCAGTTTATTTCAAGATTTAATTTGGTTCCTGGTATGCTTCAAGTAGTTCCAAGATCATTGATGCAAAAGATGCACCAAGTGTATACCAAACCATATCTGTTTCTAGTTTCTGTGGATGTATCCTTTTCCCTTGATTTATATAAATGGAAATGAACTTGATGTTAAATAAAAACTGGGGCTAATGCAACAGAACATCTCTGAACATAGAGAAATAAACACCTTCCTGAGGCATCCAGAGCATGTTCAGAGGAAAATATAAATAATGGCAGGATACTGATGGAAAAATCTAGATTTGTCTGCATTATCTAGATTGAAATCATATGTTTCAAACCACCTAATATAAGGTGCTGGTTTTACATTATCTTTGAATGATATTAGCATAATTATTTTTGAGAATGCAAGGTGTGTGCTTCTGTCTTCTGCAGGTAAAGATGGAGCTCAGCAGGAAAGCAGAGAAGAGGACAACCTTGGTGTTGTGGGGAGGCCTGGCCTACATGGCCACTCAGTTTGGGATTCTGGCACGCCTCACCTGGTGGGAGTATTCTTGGGACATTATGGAACCCGTCACCTATTTCATCACCTATGGTAGTGCCATGGCAATGTATGCTTATTTCGTAATGACCCGCCAGGTAGGACTTGCTGCGCTGACATTGACACTTCGGTAGAAGACTTACTTTGAGTTCTACTCCCTAGAAAAACAGCAAAAATTGTGGCTTTTAAAAGTAACTTTGCTCCTTCCTTATCCTGTTCAAACCTAGATGTCACTTGATTTAATTGGTGCTGTCCAGGATGGTGGTGTATGATTTTGTGGTTTTCTGGTGGTGATCATTGCTATTTTCTGGCTGTCTTGCCTTAAGTGCTTATGTATGTTTGCTGGTTGACTGCTTTAGCTATAGCAGGTTCATCTTCCGACACACAATGGTTTCTGCATTGCACATACATGCAACCTCACATGTTGACTTGCACTGGAGTCTTCCAGTCCAAGTGAAATGCTGTGATTTATCAGCCCAAATGAACTATGTGTCTATGAAGCACCTTCTGAGCTTCAAGGAAGTCCACCTTTTTGACATGAGTCCCCAGCCTTTTTAAAGAGACTAAAGTTCAGGGATCTTGTTGGAAATGCTTTTATGTAGGTATTTCATGCATCTGGCTTCTTAACCAGGTGAAGGATCCTTCTCTGCATCCTTGTAGTTGTGACAGAGTGTGGATCTGTCTCATCACTCAACATTTAAACTTCATAACCTCTTTGAAATGATAAGGGGTGGAGTGCTTGAAGAGTCTCTACTGTCACAAGACCATCAGAAAAAATGTTGCAAGGTTCTGTCAGCTGCATTGTTTTCAGGGGCTGAGAACACATGGGCCTCTATAAACACTGCTGCGATTGTCAGAGCTCAGTTGGAACTTCTGCCATGTTTGAACCCAGATTTGATTATCATCTGTAATCAATTAGTACATCTTCTGCCAGACCTTAAGATCTCAGTTTTTCATGAATGGCATGTCTCTGAATGCAGCTTTTGTCCACCTGACAGCCCTGACCATTGAATGCCCCCCCAGTACAGAGGCTGTGTAGTGTTCCAGTGCAAGGGATAATTCATTTCAGCAGCAGACCCCCTACAGGGTTCATGTAGGATTTGGTGTGAACGCTCTGCTGCTCCAAGTTATCTGAACACTTTAAAAAGCTGTGACTTTTTGCAGCAGAGTATCCTTGGCAAAAGCTGTGGTATTGGGTCCTTGTTATCACTTGCATAGCTTGGTTGAGAGATGAACTCATGAGCAACTGTTGTTGCTTTAATTAGCTATTGCACGTTTATGACCTTAAGAAAAAGAAAGTAAAGGCCATCTTACAAAGGCTTTCTGCTGGTATTTATAGCTTCCCCACCCCCCCACCTTCAAACTTATCAGTATTGGAACCCTCAAATGTGTTAGTTTTTATTCTTTCTGCATGGGAGGATTCACACCTTTAGGACAGCAGGAAGGTGATGGTAACTCAGTACTGGCATGTGATATACTAGTAGAGAAGCAAATGTCTGGTTGTGATGGAGTTAGTGTTCTTCATAACAGCTGGTGTGGTGCTGTGTTTTGGATTTGTGACCAAAACAGTCTTGGTAACACACCAGTGGTTTTGCTGTTGCTGAACCGTTCTTGCACAGCATCAAACCCCTTCCCTATTGTTCCTCCCTGACCTACCCCTCCCCACCACTTCACTGCCAAGAATATGCTGGGGGTAGGTGAGGCGCTGCAAGAAGATACGGCTGGGACAACTGACCAAAGAGAGATCCCATGCCCTATAACTTCATGTTCAGCAATAAACTGGGAAAGAAGGGTGCAAGGGAGGATGGGGATGGATGGATTTCTCCAAAGTAGATGTTGCTTGGAGACTGGATGGGCATTGGTCTGCTGGTGAGAGGTAGGGAGTGATTGTGTTTGCATCACTGTCATCTGTGTGGGGTTATTTGTTTTGATTTTTTTTTTGTTTGGTTTTTTTGGTGTTTTTTTTTTTTTTTTGGTTGGTTGGTTGGTTTTTTTTCTTCCTCATAAGAAACGAATTGTCTTTATGTTGACTCATAATTTTTTTTTCTTGCTTGTTGCCCTTTCAATTCTCTTCCCCCATCTGGCTGTGGAGAAGTGAGTGCCTGGATGGGAGCTTAGTTTCTTGCTGGGGTCATCCCCACCACACTGGGTGAGCTTAGACAATGTTCTCTGATCATGTGCCTTCATTAACAGAAACCAGTCATCCTCCCAAAGCACACCTGATAGATACTGTACTAATGTTATTCTGTTGCATCCTGTTGTGGCTTTATTTGTATCTTCTTTCTTCTTTTTAGGAGTATGTTTATCCAGAAGCCAGAGACAGACAGTATTTATTATTTTTCCATAAAGGAGCTAAAAAGACACGATTTGATTTAGAGAAATACAATCAACTCAAGGATGCAATTGCTCAGGTAACAAGAGTTTTTCCAGAAATAAGACAAAGAAATTACTATTTGCTAGTTCTTAACTGCTATTAATAGGTGTACCTCAAACAAGAATGGCTATATCTTAAGTTTTCAGCCCATCTTCTTGTTACAGCCCCAGTGCAATCACTGAATTGTCTTTGATATGCCCATGAGTAGACCTGCTGGATGTGTAAATGAACTTGAAACAGTTGCCTCTATCTGTAAGGGCCTTTTAGAAATTGCTGGCAAATCTTGAGTTGCTTCAGGCATTTCATGCCTCAGAGGAGCCTAATTCAAGATTTCCTTTCTTCTCAGCTCCTACACACCAGATGGATTTAGTGAGGAATGAAGACTTGCTTCCATTCAGTTCATGTCTTCCTGACATAGAGCACTTCAGTGCACTGGTTGCAGTCCTGGAAGATAATGTTCAAAAAATTCAGCTGTATTGTTAGAGGCAACGGGGACAGGTTCCTCATCATCTAGAGACAGGCACTCTTGGCAAACTGCCCACATTGTGGGATCTGTTCAACAAAGGAGTCGGGTTGAGATTTGTCCTCATGTTCAAGAGCCCTTCTGCAGAAAGATTACATGAGTAGAAAAAGCGGAGCTACCACATTCTTTTTCACTGCTCCATGTCATTCTGAGGCTCTGGAAATGACAGGGTAGGATATCCAGGGTAAGATGTGTTCTCCCCCTGCTTTGGAGAATGAGCTGTGCCAGGAGGAGAGGGAGGTCAGGGCAAGGCTCTCTTGGTGTAATGAGAAAACCCAGAAAGACCTGAGATTTCTCATTTCTCGTGCTGTGTTGAGTATGGATACCCTTGGGTGGCTATATTTTTGTGAAGCTTATCTTGTAGAATCAACCATTCCCATTAGTCTAGTTAGACTGGAGCTTTTTGGTGGTTTGGTTTTAGTGTTTTTTAATATTTTATTAAAAAGTTAAAAAATTATTTTTAAAGACACTCTTATTTTAAAAAAAATTTTTTTTTAAATAAAAATTTTTATTAAAAAAGAAAGGTTCCAGTGAGCTTATGGGGATCAAATGTTCCCTACCATATTCCTTTTAAGTGGCTGCATATAGACAAGTTTAGAGAAGCACAGAGTAAATGTCTAAGTGCTGAGAACAGTTTTCCTAAATACGAGCCTGTGACTTTGTTTTACTTCTAGGCAAGTAAAGCTTCACTTCTGGGCAAGAAAAACAGGGAAATACAGAAAAGCCTTCCATTCTGTAAAGGGGAGCTGTATTGGTGAAGGTATATTGGGAGCTTGTTTCTTATAATGTGTCTTTTACTTTTAGGCAGAATTGGACCTTAAGAGGCTTCGAGACCCACTGCAGGTTCACCTGCCCATCCAGCAAATTGATGAAAAGGACTGATCAGCAAAGAAGCTCTGAACCCCGGCAACAAAAACCTGTTCATAGCTTGCCTTTTTAATTAACGTATTGCAGGTGGAAGCTGGGAGGTGGTGTGGGGGTGGAGGGTTTTTACCTTTAATCAAGACAAAGGACTGTATAGGGGGAATCTCTTAAATCTGAAGATGGGACATGGTGGAATGTTAGTTCTGAAAAGGGCTTGGCAAATAGTCACATTTAAAATCTGTCTGAATGGCAATTGTGTACAGGATTGGGGAGGTTCATGAAAAGAATGTACTGCTGGGGTGCAGGGGTGTCTTCTTCCAGCTTTGCAGGATCTGCCACTTGATAAGACACCAGCAGCCTGCTTAGCTTTTTAAATTTTCCTTTACCTGATTCAGATCTCTTTCTCTCTCTCAAAACAAAATAAGGAGGAAAAATGAAAGAACCCAAGCTACCTGGAGCTATGGCTGGTGATCAGAACTTGCACTCCACCGCCATTAACACGCACACTTCTGATCAGACCTGGTCTCTTTTTATAAAGACTGCTTTCTACTGGAAAACCGTGAGCTTTCCCTTTCCCAGCTTACCCCATGTGCTCCACTGAGTTCCTCCTTTGCTTATTTGTAGCACAGATTGATTGTAACCAAGTGAGAGAAGGAATGAGTTTTCTTCTGGACTATTTGATAATTGATATTTTGGATTATTCCATAACTATTTAAACTTTGTGTCCCAATGCCCTTGAGTTCCTAGAAATCAGTGGTAGCATTGCATGAGAGGTTTTTTATATTCATTCTTAATGGGAGGGAGATTCCCCTCTTCCTACCCCAGATCTGATAGCCACCTGGACTATGAAATTATGAAGGCTTAAAGAATTATGAAACTGTTGCAGAATTATGACTCCTGCTTTTAAATGGACAGGTTTTGAACATGGAATAATTAAACTTGATATTTGACTGTTTGTGTAGTGGGATAAAAGTTCTCATATATGGACAAAGAATTTTCTGTACCCAGAGTCTATTTGAATGCCTGGGGCTCTTACAGTGCAAGACACAAAATGACTTCAGTTCTCTAGCACTTTCCGCTAATTAAGTAGCTTTAAATGAACTTTGTGTTCACAGGTCAGAATTTCTTAGGAGTGGCTAATGACATCTCTTGTTCTTAGCTAAAAGAAATAGAGGAAGGAAAGTCAGCCCATTGCCCTCTCTTCTAGCCAAGGCTGGCTGATTTCTGAGTAGATAAAACATCTCTCCATTCAAAGCAGGTCAGTCTGTTTTAGCATCCTGCTGATAAATACCATGGAGACAGGATGAAGGTGGGAGAAGGGCACTAAGCTTGGTATACACAATGGCTGGCTGCTATTTTGACGTTTCACTACTACTCCTCACTGTGTCATGGAAAGAGGCTTCTGGTTTTTTGGAGAACTATGTTAAAAAAAAAATAGGAAAGAAGAAAACAAATAGGTATTAACTAGTCGCCAGGTGCCTTGCAGATGTGGAAACACAGCTGGGATTGTTGCCTCTTCTCAATGGCATGTTGGACCGAATGGGTGCATGTTTCTATTCTTTTTTTCCCTTCCCTTTTTCCCTCTGTCTTTCAATTTACATTGTGTGATTATTTTTTAATCTGTTTTATCCTGTTTGTGTGATGAGTTTTAAAGGGAAAAAATGAACACAATCCTGTAGCTCAATCCTTGGTGTGTGTTTGGGATGAGGGAGGGAGCATGGAGAAAAGTCCTTCTTTACAAAAAAAAAAAACAAACAACAAAGCAAACAAAACCTGAACATGTGTAAAATCCTGTATCATTTATGAAATATGTATAAAAGAGCAATGTACTTCTGGAACAATAAATAACTATTCAATTTTTGAATCAGTGCTCTCGAATACCGTTATTTTCCCGAGTTGAGAATATTCTATTTGTGGCAGCTGTCTCCTGAGTTTCCTCCATTTCTTTTTGTTTAGGTTGTTTCTTCTTGACCTTACATGACCGAGGCGGTGGTGATGCAGATAATAGCTTTCATGAAGAAGCTTGGAAGGAGATCTTGCTGTCATGCCTAGCCGCGTATCACAGGGATCTCAGGAGCAGTTGAGGTGGTGAGGTAGAGATACTGGGTCCAACAAAGATATGCCTTTGTTTGGCCTGTGTAGTAGCTCCATGTGGAGGCTAACAAAACCTGGAGATGTTTGGCAGGTTGCAGGATAAGAATATATGTGGGTGTGTAATGCCCAGCAACCTAAAAGGTACCAAGTGGTGTCAATGCATTTCCTTATTGCATTCAAGTGCTGTTTCACAGGAAAACTGGTGTTTTAAGCTTCTGTTATGTTCTTTCTGAACCCTTGAATGACTGTAGTTGGATTTGTCATGGTGACATATTGGTGGTTCATTAACTTTGGGAATAGGCAGACTATACTTTCTTCTAACTTGATGGGATGGTAGAATGATATGTTTGGTGCCAGGTTTCTATCATGCCCATTGACTTTAACAAAAAATAAAATACACAATTTTATTTTTAAAAATTAGTTTTTAAAGCAGCCAACTCTATTTTTGCCTTTTAAGGTTGGAGGAGAGGGGCTGGCAGCTGCTAGTTGTTGTGACGTTCCTTTGATCACTTGAATTTTAGTTCAGCAACTCTGACAAACCCTTCCTCCAAGCAGTCCTTAACCTGATGCTGTGTACAGATGAGCTTCTGCTCTTCCTAGACAAACTGGTTGGATCAGTTGCATAAGAACTAATCTATTTTGGCATCTAGAAGTGAAGACTTTGACATCTAGTACCACAATCCCAATTTTGAAAAGAAAATGCTGTGACAAAATTGTTCCTGCACATGCTTTAATGTTGGTCTAGAGACTGCTTGAGAAAAGGAGTAAAGTAAGAGTCTGCAACTGTACCCTGAAATATGGGCTGTCTAGTGGGTCTCATGAGTCTGTGCACCTGGAAGATTGCTGTCTCACTTCTCTGCACCACCAGGGCATGTGGTCTCTGCTAGGGATGGATGACATCCCATAAACCTCAATCTTAAATCTCAGTGCTTCTCTGCTTTTGTTGCCCTTGAATGCGAACATTGAAGGGATGGGTGATGTTTGCTCTCCTGTTACACACGATTATATCACAGTTGTATACACATCAACACTTCAACGAGCTCTCTTGCAGTAGGTATTTCATGCCAAGGAGTCAGTCAGGTAGTAGGTTCCTATCCCACCAGCAGCACTTTAAGAGCAGGCAGTGCTGCTTGAGTCTTACTGTAACACTGTGTTCATAACCATATGAAGAATAAACAGCAGTGTACATTGCAGTGTTCAGATGATGCTTTTTCTACCAATTTTGTTGTTTTGGTTAACCTCCCTTCCCTCTTTTTATATGGCAGAGTTCATATAAATACATGTCAAGTTCAAAATTGTCTAGAGAAATGTATTAGGTTCCCTTTTGCCGTGCCTGTGAGGCTTTATCTTGCAAGCTCTCTAGGAGAAGTGTTCATGGCTCCTTTTTCCTGAAGAGCAAGCAAGAAATCCTTTTCCCCCTGTAATCCTTCCTACCTGACAGTGATGGTGATCACCTTGTTTCAAGTTCTTATATTTCTGTGTTGGCTCCAAGAGGGTTTGCACAATTTGCTGTCTTTCTGAGCCAGTGGAACAATTTCTTTGATCTTTTCTGGGGCTTTTTTGTTTGGAGTTGTAAATGCAAGCTGCTTCCTCTGCGCTACATTGTATGACTTTCTTTTCACATAGAAAAATTATTTTGAAGTATTTTTCTACCTATCTCAGGAGATTATAAATATATTCTTAAAAAAAAAAAAAAAATCCCAAACAACTTTTACTTCTATACAGACATTAAGGGGGTGAAAAATAAAAAAAAAACAGGAATGGAAATTAAACTTGCGGTGTATCCAAGTCCTGAAGAATGGGAGAATCTGGTGTTATGCTGTGTCATTGTGGCTCTGTGAACTTGTAAAAGAAGATTGGTCCTACTCCTGTTTCTGCCCTGACTAGTTGTGAAATTGTGGGCATGCTGCCTATGCCCTAATTCCTTCATCTAGAAACTGAGGATCTTGGATGATACACTGGGTTCTGCAGGACCTGTGGAAAAACAGTCTCAAAACACCAAGTTCTGCATCGCAGAGCTCCACTAAGGGAAAGAAAATAACTGTTACCCTTTACTAGAGTTATTTACTTGTCTGATTTTTACCATGGTCTTGATGTTTTACTTCTGTTGAATTTGCTCATACTTCACCAAATTCATGTTCACTCCCGGATCTCAAGAGCCCTTCCCATCGGCACCAAGTTATGGGACAAGTTGTTTACAGCAGCAGTGCCTATCTCTGAGTCCTTGACTTATGTGCAATCCATCTCAGTAGCCTGTCAAGGCTTATTGTGAACATACATCCTAAAATCAATTACTGACAAGGATCCTGTTGTGTGTGTCAGTTTCTCCTTTCTCAGCGACAGGAAGCACTGATTAGCTCTTCCGCCTGTTCCTTCCAGACAGGCTGCAGGAGTTACTCCTACTTTAAGAACTGTTCTTCACACAACTCACTTCCAGCAAATGCTGGTGTATCTTGAGGTGGCTCTGATAAAGACTAGGCCTGCTTCAGCAAACATCTGATACAAAGCATCTTTATTCATTAGTCCATTACAAAGTGTATGAGGCTTTCCAGCCTAGCCAATGCTTTGGAGAATTTGAGTTCCTTGTGTAAAGATGGTAAAACCCTCCAAATCTCTGGGAAGGGCAAGAAGTGTGATTATCACCTGCAAAATTAGCATCCTTTCTTGTATTAAATATCCAGGTTTAGACAGCAGCAGGTTTAGAAGATCCTGTCTCTTGGGTGCCAAAATAAAATCCTAGCCCCCTACTTTAATTTTGCCTTCCCTCATTGTACCTTTTAACCCATACTGATAACTACTTCTAGGAAATAAAAACCAATCCTGATTCTTCTTGCTTGTTGGGTAGTCAGGTTCCCTTATCTTTGGAATGCGAAAGCAGAGGTCAGGAACAGTAGATTAACCATAGCTGCCAAGAGAGTGCAGGCCCTAGAAGTGTTTTCAATTGGAATTCTGTCCTCTGTGTCAGAGGTTCTGTTTCAGGAGGGTGGTTTAGTTGGTTGGGGTTTTTTTCCTCTTTTTCCCTCTTAGGAATAATTGTTCCAGCTCCCTGTGGCGTAGATTTGCAGTAGCTTACTCTACTACTATTTTTTGTGAGGGAAATAGAAGTAATGTCACCGGAAATAACTATACAGAAAAGAGAAAGTGCTGACAGAAGAGTTGTGTCCTGTGCTTCTTTCAGAAGACTGAGATGGTATTTGTCTTCCTTGTGAATTCCCAAAATGTTTAGAGGCAGCACACTGAATCTTCTGTAACTTTAAACTCTTTCCTTGAACTAGATGTTATGGCGATTTGGAATAGGGTCATCTCTGGGAATGGTGAGGCATCTCCTGCTTTTATCCATTTTGGGAAACTTGGGCCTTTTTTATGATACCTTTGAGGCTCAAAACTGCTACGATGTAGTTTGTTTCCCTATGTTAGTTGTCAGTTGTCAGTCACACATAATTGTCAAAATATTACTAGTGTCAGGTCTAATATACTACCTACAAAAATAAAAGCAGCTGGTAATGAATTGTTTCAGAGAAATATGTGCACCTCTAACACAAATAGAAATTCAGTTGAAGTTTGTCAGTTTTATTTACCCAGGGTCTTAAGTATGAATAAACCTCTCAATGAAAATGGGAAAGTGTAACTTCCTGTGGCTTGCTGTATTATCCTCTGTTCAATTTTAGTTTCTTTTCTGGGAATTGACATAATCACCTTTTGAGGGTTATCTGCCTTGCTAGCTTTGCGTAGTTAATTTGTTTCCTGTTGTTGAAAAAACCACTTCTGGTACCACACAGCTGTCAGCATAATATAGTCACAAAGACTTTCTTTACATATCTTTTTTTTTTTTTATTATTATTATTATTATTATTTTGTGGGAGCAATGGCAGTCACTTATTAAACTTTTTATTGTTGCCTAGAGTCATTCACTCCTGGAAAAGCTTCCTTTTTGTGGTGGAGAAGAGTAGCATATTGCACTTCACTACAAGGGGAATACCCAGAAAAGGAGAGACCATTGAGAACTTTCAATAATGTATAATCTCTACAAAGCAGGCAAATGCCTAATTCTGTCTCATGCAAACTCAAAGCCATTTCTTCCCTACTGGGATTTGAAGCTACCATATCAACCTTGATATTATTTCTTATGCCAGCCTGCTGCAGAAATGCAGGCTACAAAGGAAATGGGGAAATGCCTTATACTTGTTTGATTGTGCAATTATTGTAGGCTTACCTGTACTTCCTTGCTCATGGAGAGCTTTTTGCCTGCAGATGGCTTTCTGGGGCACTGTTTGACTTGTTCATAAGCAGGGAGGGACCTGTACATGTATGTATATACATACATGTTAAAAACAGAGCTTTGAATATTAAGTAGTTGCAGCTAGTGGTATGAGAGGGAAAATCCCTCTCTGCTTATTCATGTTGCCCTTGGTATCTCGCACTGCTAGTTATTGTGCTTGGTTTACTTTGATATAGATTTCAGTGTGCTACATCTCATCTGTAGCTAGGATTTGTGGTTATGACCTGTAGCTCAGTCTAGTTTGGTTTCAACTGGTAAGGTAGAGGTTCTCAGTTACTCAGTTTTGTATGGAAGTTAATTCTGTAATGTTAGCTTTCTTGATTTTTTTGCTTGTTGAGGTGTTTTTTTTTAAGACAGAGATCATAAAACTACTACAGAAAAATGTCCTTATTTGCCTCATTTGATAATCTTGCTGCAGTGATCAAGTTGTGTAACCAGAAGTGGAAAGGGTCTTTGTGTAGTGTAGGAACAGCTTATTTCTCTGTGGACATCAGTCTTTCATTTTGACTGATGTTCTTATTGTACCTCTGCTCCAAGCACTCATCTGCAATCTCTACTCGGAAGGATCAGTTCTCCTTCTTTGGCCACTATTTCCTGCAGTTAAGGCACTCTAGCTGGTGTTTTTTGCCTATGGGGAGCCATGAAGTCGTATGACTTGTGGAAGGAGAAGAGATAACAACAAGCACCCATCTGTTGTTCTTTTCCATCTCTTTGGGATGTCCGGGTGTCCCTGGTTAGAATTTGCCTCCAGATAAGATATAGGGAAGTGTCACTGTGGGGCAGTCAGGCCAGAAAACAATAGTGGGTTGAGTCAAAAAACCCAAGATTGATCAGTAAGTACATCTCTTTTGTCAATAAGGGGCAGAGCTGCTCTGTGAAGGTCAAGGCTAGAGCTGTACCCAATATCCCTTCAGCTTCTTCCTCTGATAAACTTCTAGGAGAGCCATCACACTTGCTCTTCAGATAGCTTGGGATCAGAAGCTCCACCGAGAGGGAGGCTGCAAGAGCCACAGCGTGTGCACGGGCTTTTAAGCCTGTGTTACTTGAGTGGTAGCTGTTCCTTGGCTGAGTGGGATGTTTCAGTACTTGTTTTTCTGTATCTGCATCATCATCCAGTTGCAGCCAGTGTCTTTGATGGGTGAGTAAAGAGGCATTGCCTTCAAACTTGTTTCTGTTTGTCATCTTTAAGATTCATGCTGAGCCTTGATATTCTTAGGTGAAAGACTGGAAGATGTGACAAATTTTCTTTGAAGGTGGTGTGAAATTCTTTCCAACTGGAAAGATCTTTCTGTCACAAAGCATGAAGCCTCCCATATTGAGAGAATGTTTACTGCTGAAGCACTGTGGGATTTTCCTCTCCCTTCAGAGGAGAGACTCAATGAGTAGATATTATGCTACTTTATCACCCGCTTCTTTGACAAACTTAACTGAATTTAGTGTCATAATGCAGTGCTGCTCATTTAATTGCTTAGTTGTGCCAGAGAACTCCAATTGCACAATATACACAGGATTAATCTCTCTGCAGAATGGTGGACTTACAAATGCTTGCTAGATTGATTTGTCATCCAATATATATTCTAGCATGTCAGCTAGAAAACTAATAATATCATCAAGATTACAAATTGAAAAGCTTTACTTCATAGGTAATGCTTGCCAGGCTGAATTGCTCAGACCACAGAAGAAATGTTGGGGTGGAAGAAAATTGGGCCATGAAAAATGAAAACCAGGGAGATGGAGATAGTTACATGTCTTGTGCGAAATGCCCATTCTTTTGGTTGGGGAGAAGAGATGAGAAGTTGATTTGCTTCTATATTTCTGCTGATTTTTTTCTAAAGAACTCAAGTTAGTTTTCAGTAAAGTGCTGCCAAAGACTGCCTGGTGTCTGCAGGGAGGGTGGCTTAGGGCAGTGCTGGCAGTCTGAGAGTGACCATGAGGATCGAGTGTTTGAAAGAGCACTGTCTGCTTTTTCTGCTTGTTCGCCTCCTCTATGCTCCTGCCTGAAGCTCTTAGAGGAATTAAATATGTGAGGGTATGCTACTCCATTCTTCTGAAATGCCTTCTTCCAGCTCCCTCTGTTCATCTCAGTGGATCTGTCTACAAAAGGATATTTCATAAATTTAATTATACTGTATGAAAGCTAATGAGTGTGTGTATTTTTGGTGCTGTCCAGCTGGGAAACTCACAAGACATTTCTCACTTCACCTCATTTGGCTTTTAACAAAACAAAAACCTTTTAATCTTAGTCAATGGCTCAACATAAGGCCATGCCAAATCTCTTTGTGGAAACCAAGGGAGTTACACTGAGGAAAGCCCAGAGGATGTTCTGTTGAGTTGTGTGCAAAGAAGAGGCAGGACCTATTCTTTCCTGTTGCAAGAAGTCAAGCAAGCTTTTAGAGGATGGGATTCAACAGAGCTGCTGCTGTCTGTGGCTAAGGGGAGGCAAGGAGAGGCAGATGAAAGAGAGAACTCATGAGAGATTACTTGATGAGTCTCATCAGAGTTTTTCTGCTGCATTTCCCCCCTCTGCTGCTCAGGAGAAGCAGGCTGCTTGTGGTGGGAGTGAATCTGCTTCTCCTAGCTCATGAATTATGGCACTAGAGATTCCCTTTGTAACCCAGATCTGCACTCCCTGTGCCAGCTTGCAGCTCTGCAGCACTCACATGACTATGGCAACTGATTCTGCCTTTTATGCTGGTTTAGAGGCCAAACAAAATGTGCCTGTGGCTGAGGAAGGTGTAAGGATGTTTGACAAAAGATATATTACATTTGTGAGACGGTACAAGATAACATGTCAGTGGGAGATATCCTTACAGGAGATGCAGCTGAATAAGGATGACTTGAGGTGCGTTCTCTGAAGCATATGCAGTTCCTACTTTAAAGTCAGTGAAGCAAAAAATAATGAACCAAGAAGATTTGTCTGCCTCTGGAACATTCTGATGAAAACAATGTCTCCTCCCCACAAGTTTGCATCACCCTACTGTTTAAACAAAATGGAGGAAGCAAATTTAGAACTTAAAAAGAAATGCGGTGTGGAAAGTAGAGGGTATTGTAGTCTCAGATGCATTTTATCAAAATGATTTGGTTTATTAGCCTAATTCTAGGAAATGGTAATCAATTTTCCTTAACACAGGATTATAGCATTCATTTTGCTTAATAGGAAATAGTCGGGGATAAGTAGTGCTTAATCAGATATTTAATGTAAGTGAAAATGAAACCTCTAGACATCTACTGAGGAAGCTGCTAAATCAGGGTTAGTTAGGAGAAGGCTGAAAATGTAATGAACAAGGCTTTTTTTTTCACTGTTGGTATTCTTACATTTTAATTGCTTGCTGAAGGTTCAGATAGGCCTCTGAAAAGAACACACTCCTTGAGCACTTCATGAACAGACTTGCGTTCATCGTGAGCTCCATGTGTTTATATTTTTCCCTCTGAAACACACCTCACTCACAAGCATATCATCTCCAGTAGAGATCAGGAGGGTTTGGAGGCTTATGAGGAATGTGACTGTGTGAAGAGTTGAATATTTTGCTTCTCAGAAGGTCCTGATTCAAAATTTCATGCTTTCTAGATTTTAAGGTAATAAAAAAAAAAAGGGATATGGGGTAGCTGTTTCAGATGCAGAGAGACCGCAATGTCACACAAATCCATAACAGATACTGTGAATCATAGAGGTGGTTAGGATTTGGCAGAGGGAAGGGGGCTGCAGTTTCTGGAGGAAACCAGGGCATACCTAAGTGGATCTTTAAATACAGGGAGCTGCCCCCTCTCTCTCTTGCCCCTGAGCAGAATTTTAGAGTGCATGGTTTTGAGTTATAGCTCTTTCTACTCACTCAAGATATGTGTACATAGCTATAAGGAGAAATAGTGGAGAGCAAAAACCTAGGTAAATGGAGCAGGGTGTCTTTCTCTTTGAGAAAATGTGGATGTCCTAGGCTAAAACCAGTGCTCCCAGGATGTATTTCCTGTGGCAAAATCACTACCTGGACCTCAGATTTTCCTTTTTTCTTCTTTTTTCCCCTGTCATGATCTACAGCAGCTAAACAGCAAGTCAGACTGTTGTGTAATGTTTTAAGAGCTCTGTTAATTTACTTTTTCTTTCAAGACATTTAAGCCTACATGTCAGAATTTTCCATGAGGCAATTAGCTAGCTGGTATCACTGTTTGTCCCTGGGGATCTTGATCTATCACAATGATTCTGTAAAGTCGGGAATAGAAAAAGAAAATGCAAGATATTCCTTGCAATTATCAGTCATCAACTTGATTTGATATCTACCAGATGTTCTCTCTTGTCTCTTGCTGCATGTCTCAGCCTTGGACCCCTGCTCTGCCTATATAAGCCTGAATGAGCCCTGGAGGAACACAGATCATCAGATAAATGGCTCCTACGGCCAGCCAACATGTGACAGTCAAATTGACGGGGAGTGGTATCGCTTCACTGGCATGGCTGGGGATGCTATGCCTACCTTCTGCATCCCAGAGAACCACTGTGGCACCCATGCTCCCATCTGGCTCAATGGCAGCCACCCGCGAGAGTCGGATGGCATCGTCCCACGCCAGGCTTGTGCCAGCTTCAATGGGAACTGCTGCCTTTGGAATACCACAATTGATGTCAAGGCGTGTCCGGGCGGGTACTACGTGTATCACTTAATCAGGCCTAGCGTTTGTTTCCATGCATACTGTGGCCGTAAGTAACTGCTGAGATTGCTTTTCTGAAACCCTTTGGTCCCCGTGATGCAGGAGAGGTAGTGAGCATCCATATACCAGAGAGAGGTGGTGACTTGGGTTCTGGCTTTCTCACCCTAAAGTGTGTCAAGTGGTGCAGTGCAGTTGGTGGCCTGTCTATACAAGATCAGTCAGTCAGCTTTAGCTCTGTGAATTCTAGCCTTTACTCACCTAGCAGAAATCTTCCATGGCTGGCCTGGCTGCAGTGATTTAATGCTCTCTGTGGACTCTGTGGTTTGTGTTGGCATGCTACCAAAGCCAACATTTGCATCTCTGACTTACAGTAATTAAACTAAATTGTTTCTTATCAGCTTCAGTGGTTCAGCTTTCCTAATGTGGGCTATGTCTGTAACTGATGGACTAGAAACAGAGCTTGAAGCTGTCGATACTAGTACAGTATTTTCATGCATGCTCAGTGGTTTATGCTGACAACATTCTTGTCGTGCCCTAGATTTTTATGACATCTGTGATGTGGTGGATTGCCAGGGCTCCTGCCTGGACACCAGTGACTGCACATGTTCCCCTGGGACAACACTAGGACCTGATGGACAGACATGTCTTGGTAAGGGTGGAAAAAACTTGTGTGAAGTTACTGATGCTTTCTTTCTCCTTTTTGTTTCATTGCTCACATTTCAATCCATTGTCCTACAAAGCAGTACAAAAAAGGAAAAGTATTCTGGAGGATTTTTCTCCTCTTGCTGCCTAGAACAGGTCTTTGAGTCTGTAAATTGCTCCCAATCTCTATCTGCAGGATGAGATACAACAGCCATTGACTGAAGACATTCTGGTGTCCCTGGAGCTACACAGGCTACATTTGCTTTCTGCATGGTTCAGCTGCTGAAGGCAGCAGCTTCACTGACAGTAGTAGAATCTCTGTGAGATTGCAGTACAGTCTCATTGGTATTCAGGAACAGTTGTGCAGTCATTAGAGACTTCCTTTCTCCTGCCCTGTTGAATGTCTCTTTCCTCCAGTAAAAGTTTCACTGACTGGCAAAGGGCTAGTGAAACCTTCAACATATATTTAGTGCTCTTGTTCATTGTTCAGGGCCTGGGGCTTGAGGAGAGCCAAAGTGGTTTTAGGCAGCATGACAATTGGTATTCAGGGATTGGCATTTGGTGGCTGTACTGGCAGATACTAGCATGACCAGGATGAAGGTGAATGGCTGTGAGAGCAGTGCTGGAAACATGGGCTTGAGGGATTTGCGAGGGAATCCCCGTTAGCCTTTGAGGAGAGGACAGCTGTGGTTGTGCATGTGGTGTTGGGAGGAGAGCACCTGGACTGTGAGGTCTTAGGAAGATGATCTGTGAGGAAATATAAGGGATAATGGATTGCTGCAGAGCCACACCAATGGACAGGAAAAGGTAACACAGATGGAGAAAGGGATGCTAGTGTTCATGGAAAGTGAGATCTCATCTTTGTCCTTGTGTCTTGATTTGATTAAGAGGTTGAAAGCAGAATTAGTCCAGGAGGCTGTGTGGAAGGTCACTTGCTTCCATACAGACTATAGCTGGCAAAGCAGGTGTAGTTAGTTTCTTTCTTCGCTTTCCTCAAGTCTGTGGGCATCTGGGTAGGGATCACAGTCATTACAATTGGTGAAAAGAGCAGCCTGGCCTTGCTGCAGGTTTACACTTGCTCACACTGATTCTTCAGAAGGGTTTTTCTTAAGCTGCTCCACATCTCTGAGGCTGAGTGGCTGAGTTAGCTCTCAGCTAATTAGAAGCATTTATTGGCTGCTTTTGTATAAGACTTCCAGTCACAGAAGTGCCCTTGACAAGCACCGGCACTCAATAAATCTGTGGCAGGCTCACAGGAAAGGATTTCCTCCAGCAGGGAAGCATGCAGGAGTCTGTGTATCTGTGCTGCAGCTGCCTTCAACCCCACATGGCCAGGACAAGCAGGGTTTCTGCACTGCTGCTTTTCTTCATGATAATCAGATGGCACGACACCTCAGTTGTAATAATCACACTAGTTTACCTATCTGCACCCTGTCTTGTTGTATGGCTCATTCATCTTTCTAATGACTTTCTGTTGTGCATTGTCTGTGAACCTCCTTGTGCTAGGTTGACTTCTCTTCAATACGTTGTATGTTTTAAATCCCAGAGTAGAACTGCTGATCCTGAGTTACATTTTTCATTTGCAAACTTACTTAGAGGTTAGATTAGCTCTTAGACTTTCTGTCATGGATCCACCATGTCATGGATGCACCATTCTGTTGCATTGTAAAACTTGGGAGGACAAGGAAGGTGGATTGCTGGTTGCAGCCCTTGACTAAGCCAACCTCTAGAGCCTTCCAAAACATCTCTATGTCTTTGCCAATTTCTCTTTCACTCTTCACTCTGATTTTCAGGTAGCTCTAGTTTTATTGTTAGAAGAGAAAATGTGGAGCCTGTCACATGTGTGAAAATGGACCCTGTCTGTGTGTGTGTGTCCTGGATGTGCTTTCTGCTCCCAAACCAGGATACCAGTCATTTCTTTGGCTAAAAATATTCAATTCACATTGCTTGTGGAATGAGACAACACCACTAGCTGCGAGTACTGTGTATGTGTGGGGGCCACTTACACCTAAGAGAGCTCATCTCTGACCTGTCTCTTAAATGGTATTTTTCTTTTTTCTTGGTTTTAAAGCTTATGACATCTAGTAAATGGTAACTTCTAAACTGTTTTAGTGAAACCTCAAGTAAAAACAAGTTGAAGAATGAGAACCTTGGAGAGCAAAGTGCCTTCCAAAAAAAAACCAAAAAACCGAAAGCAGGCAGAGAGACATACAGAAACTTCAGCCTTTAAAACAGTTTTCAGAGCTTTACCAAGAGATTCAAAAGCATCCTCTGTGGGTTTATTTCAACAAATACCCTGAATACCCTAGAGGGCTCTACTATAGAGCTGAATGCAGCCACCGCAGAAACATGACACAGGTATTACACATGGGTATATTGCTTTAGGTTATAAAAACTCAGTGCATACTATTAAAGGTTATTCTGCAACCTTTCTCCAGAGTCTGCTCCAGAAAATAGGGTGGCAGCTCAGGCACTTCTCTTTCTTCTGAAGTGGAGAGGTAGGAGCCATAGCTCTGTAGAAGCTCTTTGCTTGTCTTCAGAGTAAGCAGCTAATGGCTGTGATGGTCTGTGAGGCACCAACGCCCAAGTTAGATCTCACCACGGTGACTTGACAGTTCTGTTCTGCAAGAACACCTGAGCTGCCTGGTGTAGAGAGCAGCCAAAGCTGCAGCAAGAACGTGAAATGATGAAATTTCTCATGACCTGGCTTTTCTTGAGAAAGCTTCCTGGGGTTCATTAAAATGTGTTGGTTTCATTTCAGCTTTGTTTACAGATGGTTTTCATTCTTGTTACCCTTTTGAAATAAGGAGTGAATAATTTAAAATTGCTGTAGGATGGTTGGCCATGTGTAGCAGTAGCAGGTGTAATCCAGAAATCGGGTTTATTTCTGACCAGTTCTCATAATTACCTAGTTTTAAGATGCAGTGAAGTCATGTTAGCGCTATTCTAATATCTTTGTGTGTGGAGAAGAGTTTAGGATGACAAGATAAGTGCCAACACAAACTCCCCAGCATGCGGAAACACTTTGGAAGTTTCCCAGTGGGGCTGTGCCCTTCTTCACTCCAAAATGGCTGCTGTGTGGTGTTTCCCTCCCAGTCTACTTAGTTCCTGAAGTAGACACAGCACAGCATAGCACTCTGCTACTGTCAGTAGGTAATGCTCTTTAGCATTTTAGTGGGATTGACCATCTGTGTGACCAAGATCCAGGTTATGAGGCCAGAAAAACCAGCCCATGATCTGACCAGTACTCCCATGTAACAGCCCCTTTTTGTCAGCTGTGTTTACCAGGAGTATCTTATGACACCGGTTTCTTTTTTTCAGATGAAAATGAATGTGAGCAGAACAACGGAGGTTGCAGTGAATTCTGTGTTAACCTTAAGAACTCTTACCGCTGTGAGTGTGGGATCGGGCGCACGCTGGGAAGTGATGGGAAAACCTGTGAAGGTAAGGTTTCAGCTATCATAGCCTGCTGGAAACAATATAAATCATTCCCCTTCACTTGCAGCACTAGTTCTCTGTGGCTGTCTGAAGCTGGGATTAAATGTCACTCCTATCACTTCTGTGCTTCCCAGTGGCTTTGTTACTGAAATAATCTTCTAATCAAGCAGAGAGAAGTCTCCTTGTTCTCTCTGTCTTGTGCATTTCTGTTAGGGTTTGCCTGTATTTGTCTCTAGGGAGAAG
Source organism: Forpus xanthops (assembly GCA_032466535.1). Lineage (NCBI taxonomy): Eukaryota > Metazoa > Chordata > Aves > Psittaciformes > Psittacidae > Forpus > Forpus xanthops. Next base: position 20,264 of record JASSUY010017257.1, read on the forward strand.
AGGCAGCAGTGGATCTTAAAGTTTGGTTGTCTAGACAGAAGTAATTGCTGGAGATGCTGGGATTTGTCTTTGTATATTTGAATGAGAGTTGTGCAGGGGCAGCTTTAGCATTGCTGTTTTTTTGACAGCTAGCATTAGCTATGGGGTAAATATCATGACATTAGACAACAGTAGGATCACTTAACCTCCCAGGGTACAGACTGAGAAGAGGGGGTGCTAGTCTGTAGGACAGAAGCTAGATTTGAGAATAGGGATGTGTCTTGTTTGATTTTTGTAAGTAGTTAGTTGCGGGCTTTGCTGTGTGCAGCTGCTACAGCTACATCCCAGTGGCAGCACAGCCAGGTTGAAAACCCTTGATGAGTTTGACAGCTTAGCAGGGACTTCAAGACCAAATTGTAGGTCTCATCTGTTGTCATTAACCATGTACAGGTATTTTTGAGCAGAAATGGGAAAACCCTGGAAAAAATGACATCTGCCTGATGATTCTTGTGGTCAGCTGTGAAGAGTACTGTGCCCCCTCACAGTCAAAGCTGCTGTGTTGTATGTTCACAGATACTGTGGGGTCTTAGACAAAAATAATAACTTAAAATAATGTGCCTCACTTCTGAGCTACCTGATTGCCAGAATTGAATATATCTGCAGTCTGCATGTAAACTTACATTAGCTGCTGTATGGCAAGCATCCATGGTGCAGCAAGAGAGAGGGATTGCCATTGTATTTTTGGGCTGCACTCCAGCCTTCTTTGTAGTTCATTGACAAATGGCTCCAAACTGCCGTTTTTGTCTCTCTTTTCCCTCTCTTTGATAACAAAGCATATTTCATTTCACTTCTCTGAAAATTGCCTCTCCGAGCTCTATTAATAAACATCACTCATCCAGATAATGACACTTCCCTGAAGAGCTGCTGTGCAGAGTGCTCCTTAAGTAGACTAAGAATCATAGAATAGTTAGGGTTGGAAAGGACCTTAAGATCATCTAGTTCCACCGTCCTCACACTAAACCATGTCACCCAAGCTTATGTCCAGCCCGGCCTTGAACACCACCAGCAATGGAGCATTCACAACTTCCCTGGGCAACCCATTCCAGTACCTCACCACCCTTACAG
>JASSUY010017261.1:0-12948 GCA_032466535.1 Forpus xanthops
CCTCAGATCCAATCTAAACTTCCTCTGTTTAAGTTTGAACCCATTACCCCTTGTCCTCTCACTACAGTCCCTCATGAGGAGTTCCTCCCCAGCATCCCTATAGGCCCCCTTCAGACGCTCGAAGGCTGCTAGGAGGTCTCCACGCAGCTTTCTGTTCTCCAGGCTGAACAGCCCCAACTCTATCATCCTATCTTCATAGGGGAGGTGCTCCAGTTCCCTATAATTTTATAGAGCCAGAGACAGCACCTTTATTTTAACTGGTTAGATATTAAGTATATATTCATTCAATGAAACATTAGACCAGATCTTTCAGTATTGCAATCCAATATACTTTCACCAAGGCTATAATGGTTTATTCCAGTGTAGTATCTTATGCATTGCTTAGTCATCTTTGAGACAAATCTGTCTGCACTATACTTTTGTTCAGATTACAATTGGAGTTAAAGCAGAAGAGCATTGCATTAATTAATACTTTGCAACATATTATAGATCTTATTCTATCGAGTGTTCGGCCTGATCAGTCTGCTCTTGTCTGCCAGATATGAATCACTGCTCCTTCATGAAAGTGCTTGTGAGAGCCAAGAGTTGTGTATGTTACAATGAAGAATAAACTCCATCTTAGACACTTTTATAAATTCTCTCTCCGTGCCATAGTACCTAAACATATTAAATGTCTTTGTCCTTGCCAACATCCCAGAAGGTAGGAAAGTGTTTACTTTATCGTGAAGAACTGAGGAGTTATGATAGCAAGGAAATATTAACGAAATTTAGGATGGAGAGCAATTAAATTGCATGTCTCCTAACCATGTTTAAGAACCAGGTACTCTCTCCTAACTATCCTAACATCCTTAATTGGTCACACTGCTTTTAGGAGCAAAACTGCAGTAACTTTATATGATCCATCTGCTTCTTATGGGAAGAAAGAGCTTCATAAATAGTGTGTTTTCACAACATTTATCTGTGGCTTTTTGCAGGTGGGAGAAATATTTGTTTGAATGAGATTCAAAGTAGTGGTGGAGGCTATGAATATATACTTTGCCAACAGTTCATGAAGAGGTACTGCAGTTGGAAAATGCAGATTTTTCTCCATGGTCTCTGAATTATCTAACTCAAGAGAATTCATTTGAATCATTTACATTTCTAACAATCTATGTTAAAGCAGGTGCAGACCTTATCCCTTTGTGGAGAACCTTCCTGCTAGAAAAAAAAACAAAGCAGTGTTAGCACTTCCAGCAGCTTTCCTACTGCTGCCTGGCAAAGGGTAAGCAGAGCATCTTTCCATTCACTGGTGGTTTGCTGAGCTGTGCCCTCCAACAGTAGAGGATCTGTGCTTTGGCTCTTCCTCTCTCCTGTCATGTTTTGAGTAATACGGCCTATTACCAAGTCTTCCTACTCAGTTGTTGGCAGCTTGCTCTCCTGGAGTATTGCTGCTATTGATCTTTGGAGCAAAACCTCAGTCTGAGGCTCTTTTATTGTAATATAGTTCCTACTTTGTAACCACACTTTATGAGAAAAGGGAGGGAGAAACAGAGAGAGAAAAGGAAAGCTTTGTGCAACTCAGGCAAATTCTGATCAAGAAATAGTGAATACACAGGCATATTAACTGTGAATTAAACATGGAAGCTATGCTGATACAGCAAGAATATATCTTGACTTTAAATATATATTCTATTTCTCTCTTATGCAATAATGGCTTACAAGTCTATTTTAAAGAATTTCAAGGGGAAACAAGTCACAGCTACATTGCAGAAATAAATCAAGTTTATCTCCCTTGCAGTGTATAGATAACATATGCTCTTTCAAGATGACTTCCCTTGTAAATACATGAGTTCTGCACCATCAAGGAAGAAGATGATTTTTTCCCTCCCCTTATCTGAGTGGGCTAATCGAGCCACAACAGTGATTTCAGCTACTGAAAAAGTAGTCATGTGATTATTATGTATGCAAAGGCATTTTGTTTTCCAAAATTTGGCATATATTTCCAAGGAGATGATTCTGACTGCTACTGTCACTCAGACAAACATATACAGGCCTATAAGAGCTTTTGTCTAACATTTTCTTAGCCTGTGCTTACTAATTGCTTGACAGATTAAAGACCAAGAGAAAAAGAAATACTCCATAAGCACACGTATGCAACACACCTGACTAAGCCTGGGTTTGTCCAGATAGAGAAGCTGAACTACCTTTAAGTTGGTTAGTTTAGCATCATCTTTTTCATTAACTTGACACAATTATTAGGCTGTTGCAAGAATAGGTACCCTGAATTAATTTACATGGTGATGCCCAGGCAGACATTATAGCATTTGGTTTATTTCTGAAATTCCTTGTAAGACAGAGGAACCAAACCTGTCCTAATCCTGTTTTAAGGAAAATAGCCCAATGAGAGACCCACTGAGCCTAAAAGGAGTTTTGCCTTTGGCCTTCAACCAAACCATGTTCAAGTTCAAATGAAATACTTCCTAGTCTGCCATGTAACTGCGTAATGTTGCTGTTCTTGGTGTCAGCAACAGAATTAGCATGCACTTTACTGTAGGAAATCCAGTTCAAAGGCTGAAATGGAGAGTTTCCATGTAAAGTGGTACTTTATGCATTAAACTTACTTTAAGAGCTTCGTTACATGTTCCTACGGTTTTGTGTAAAAGAAATCAGAAAGGGCTAACTTATAGTGCAGAGACATTGCTTCTTTTCTGGTTTGTGATTTATGAATCATACCCATTTGTGCTCAGTGCTTTTCCACATGGGAAGCTGATGCACACTGATGAACATACTAGGCTCCAAGGTGGTCCTTAGTGAGTGACTGACCTCGAAAGGATTGTGTTGTCAGTTCATCTTTTCAATTAGTACCACTGTACCTCACTCTTCTGCCATCTGATTATTACCCAGGGTGTTTTATATGAAATATTAAATAATCATTCTCTGTTTGCCATCTCTGTACCATCCACGATTTTCTACATCATAATTAAAGAGATTGAGTATTCAGATTTAACAGTTTATTTACGTTTTCTTCTTTGTCCTTATTTTTTTCCATTATATATGCCTAGATAACTTCATTCTTTGACCTTTCCCAAATAAAGCCCATCTACCAGCTCCCCCTTTCCTCTTTGAAATGTAATTTTTGTCCCCTCATTGAGTCCTTGCATGCCAGTGTCCAACAAAGCCAGTCCTGAGCTTATATCAGCTTTATAAAATTACTCCAGAACTTCAAAGGACCCTCCTTCAAAAACATCTGAAGTTCTCTTGAGACCAGGATCTCCCTTTCCCACTTGCTCTTTGCACTGCAGGGGGTGAAGGATAACTTCAGTATCACACCACCCTTAGCATCCTGGCTCTTGGTAACCCAGCACTGCAGCTGCCTTATAGCCTGTGGTGAGAGGCAGATGTCCAGCTCTGTGCTCATTAAGTGGACCCCTGTCTGAGCTGGATCCTTTGGTTCTGATTGCTTTTTATCTCCACCCTTGCTACAAGGCAAATACTATGTCTCAAGAAGCTATCATAAAGGAAAAAACAAATTACTATGGACAAGACAGCTGAAGAGAGACAAAAGTTTCCTAGAGTTTCTGTAGGCTCCTGGGAGATATTTATCATTCTCCTCTCCTGCTCCCATAAGAGAGGCAATTCCTACTGTTTGCTTTGTCATATACCTGTTCCATCATCTCTTTTTGCATGTAGAAATGTCCTGACCTATTATCTCTTTCTCATTTCCCTGCGATACTTCTCAATATCTTTCCCAGTGTTAGCATATACTTTCCCAAAGATGTTAACTAAAATTGCCAGTAGTGCTCAAGATGAAGACATACCAGGGAGCTGTATAATGTTACATGCTATCTATCTGCTTTATTTTCAGTTCTTTTCCTAGTAATTCCCAATGCAGTACTTGCTGCTTCTCTGCTATGGAGCTGACTTTTCCAAGCACTATCCATAATGACTCCCAGATCTCTTGCTAGATTTGTAACAGCTAATTCCCCTACCCAATAGCTAATTTAGAGTTCATCACTGTGAAAATAGTCATAGAGTTGGTTTATTATCCTTCTTGTGCCTTACTTGCTTTTATTGACATTTCATTTGTGATTTTCACTGAATTTCATCTGTGATTTTCTCTCTTTATCACTCAGTACTGTGAGATCCTTCCACAGCTGTTTGCAGTCAATTGCATATTTCACTTTCCCAAATAATTCTGTGCCTTTTTAATATTTTTGTCCAGATGCCCTTCGACAATTTTGAAATGCACATTTTCCAATTTATATCTTGTGGGACTGCCCTGGTAACATCCATCCGTCATGAAACACCATATTTTATCCTTGCTCTTTTTTTTTCCCTGTTTTTCAGTCAGCTATTTATCCATGCCAGTACAAAAGGATTTTTTTTCATTAGCTCAGTTTATTTGGATGCTTGGTGAGGAACTCTCCCAACAGATTCTATCTATCTTTTCAGATGTCCTGGAGCTGTATCTAGTAAATATGTGCCCTGTGGCATGTGAGTCAAGTCCCTGGGACTCCTTGATCTCTGAAGATATGTAATGGTTGAAGAACACCATAAGCTGTCATGGGGAAGACTTTCTGGAATCTCAGTATCATGATGACAGTGCAGGGTCACAGTGCCACTGTACAATGTGACAAAGAGTTCCACAGGGATTAGATCCTGGTATTTCTCCATCCCCAGGCACTCATCCATACACTGTGGAGAACTGAATGTGGATCTCACACCTGGCTTCTGGAGTGGGGTGCCAGAAAAGATTTGAATTATGTTTTCAATGTGGTTGGTGTATTGGAGAGTGCCTCTGTTAGAGCAAGCATAAACAGAATTATTTATGAAGTCTTCTTTTGTAGGACTGGGGATTCACTGAGCTCCTGAAACCTTTTGTTCAATATATGAGAGCGAGATAGAAGTAAATTGTTCAGATTCATGGGAAAAAATAACTGCTTAAATCTCTGTGTTGTACTCAAGTACAAGTAAATATGTGACTCTGGATCTTCATTTTAGAGCGTATGAAAATTTCTACAGCTATGGTATCAATGTATTTTCCTTGTGCAAATGATACACTTTATTTTCCTTCTACTGATGAATTGATAGGCTAACTCAGCCTCTTCTGAATTCCTTGAGTCTTCCATATAAAACTCAACTGTATAAAAATCAACACAACTTAGAAGGAAGATAAATTATTGCATGTGTTGGAACCAAGTGGAAGGCAATGGGAATTACATATTTCAGTTGCTTTAGACTTCTTTGGGTTTCTGCATCATATTTTAGAAACAGCACATTTTAAATCTGAGCAGGATTAGTTTATCATTTTACCGTCTATTAGATATTCCTTCTCAGTACAACAGCTAAATTATTGTCCCTTTTTTTGAAGCAAAAAGTATTCAAAAGTTGGCGTATTAATAAAATCCGTCCCAAGCATAGTGTCTTGCCCTGCCTCAGCTTGTCATCCATATAAGGTCTCATAGCTATAAACATATTTAAATGTTTAAGAGAAACAGGACAATAAAGGACATTTGGCCAACATTCTAGTGCATATGAACCCAAATATAGGACTTCTGAATAGAAAAAGAATTGTATTTCACTTAACTTGATCTTTTAAGCTGCCAACCTTTTTGCATGTAAAAACATCTTTACATGGGAGAGCTATTCTCATTGTGCTTTTCTAACATGTGCAATGTTTTAAGTGAGATCCTAGATGAAGAACTGGAACAAGTACACATCTACAGCTCAATCAAAGTGGAACAACATACCACATATCTTCACAAAAGCACCCAACGATGATCTTAGATTAGTCTAGGCTTCCCAAACCATTTTGATTAATTATAATTGCCTGCATGCATTAGCAGGGAAACCTCCCTTCTAGAGAAAATGCAGCTGCATGTTCTGGCCTGATAACCTTTATTCTAAATGTACTGGTACAGCTCAGAAACAGCCCTTCCTTGAAATGGCATGGTTTTCCACAGCTCTTTTCCCTCTGGGATCAGTGGGGTCAAAAGTGGTTGCAGATGTACTGAAAATGTTATTAGTTTATTTTCTTAAGAGGAAAAGTGGTCAGTGATGCCAGGATATGACTTCATTAATGCTTTTTTTCCATGTGCCTTCAGAGACATGTGCCCAAATGATATTCTACGCAGCCACCTTCTGAATTTTGTCGTGAAAGCAGCTTAAGTATAAAGGATGAATAATAGTGTCAGTAGGAAAAAACATGCCTTGGCTATTTGTGCACTGGGCCCAGCTGTACATCCAGCAGAGGCAATGGGAAACCTTCATTAACACGGAGGCAAGCAGCTCAAGCCTCAGCGTAATTCCTAATGCCAAAGTGAATTAAATACTACCTAGTATTAGTAATAAAGAAACATGTGGCTCTTGGGGAAAATTCCCAATGTTCTTCTGTGAATTTACAGGCCTCTCATCACCAGGAAACTGATAAGAGAGAGGTGCTCATCTAGAGTTTCAGTGGCTGCCTGAAGCAGCTAGTGGTTTCTGAGAAGCATTGGATGAAGATATTTTGTATAGGAAGATGGGAGATAATTTTCATGGGCTTTAATTTGTCTGCACCTGTGTTTTGATATATCTATATAACCATGTCAGAATCAAACTGAACTGCTGGAAAATTGAACCAAATCTCTTTAGTCCAATGCCTTACCTAAGAGGGTGGTTTTCATTGCTTCACTGAGAATTTTGTGTCTTCTGCTTTTGAATCCACACACCAATTTCTTCTCATACAGGTTTCTTTCTTGAGTCCTATGCCTGGTATAACTCAGTTCTCCATTCACACATTTCTTCACCTGATGTATACTGGCATGTAATCTAAACAGCTGCACAAATATATGTATACAACATTGGTGGCTATACAGCTAATTAACACTTGCAATTATACCGCGTTTTATGCTATGGGAGTGTACAGAGAACCTGACCTGCCATTGGCATGCAGTGCATGAAGAAAAGTGAGAGTAGGATAAACAGGGCTCTTGGCTTGAGGAAGGGTGGACTACTCTGGGTCTCAGGTTATGCATCAATCACCGCAGGTTTCCTTTTTCCTTCTTCCAGCAGTCTCTATTCTTCTCTATCACTTTGTTACTTCTGAAGAGTTCAGAAGTTGCTAAAATAAGAGGAGAAACAAAAAATACTTTTGTTGAGAATACCCTTGGAAAGAGTATCTGGGTTAAAAAAAACATTGTTTAAAAATATGTTCCAGCTGTCTTGCTTTTGACCAAGTTAAAAGCTGCCCTGAGTCCCAGAGACCTTTCTCAGTCACACAAAGTACCAACAACTGTGCTGGAACTATTTTCATGAATTAAGGCAAATATCTCAGGCTCAACATAAAGCTGTATTTTAACATATTACTGTATGTACACGTATGCACTGTATAACTTTCAACTTGCGTAACTTAAATAGCTGGGTAACTTGGGTAACTATAAACAGATTGATATAAACTCCCAATCCTGGTGAAGAGACCGCGCTTGCAGTCCCTTGCAATACTTTTGACTTCAGCTTCCTGTCTTGCTGATTCCTAATTCCTTTCCACATTTTATTAAAAGCCTGCTTTCCTCCTTCATCATTGCTTATAGCTTTTAATTTCTTTCTATTATTTAATGATTTAATCATTGAATTTTGCTAGATGTTGCAAATCATACAGCATAAAAACTTTCTGTGAAGTCTGGACTAATAATTTATTGCCATCCTCAGGGATACTTGTGGTTTTCCTTCCCATAAATGAATAAAACTTTTCTTTTTTCCCCAGTCCTTTCATGTAAAAGGAAATAGCCTTTTGTGGATAAGACCTGGGAAATTAGGGAGACTTGAATTTCTTTCTAGGCCATTGCCTCGCTCTGACCCTAGATCAGTCGTCTTAACATTGTGTGCTTCTATTATTCCAGTGATCAGAAGTGGATTTTAATCCACATGTATTCAACTCTTCATATGATTGAGATATGTGGATGGAAAACATTAGGTGAGTTCTTTGGGTATACACTAATTTCCTTGTAAAATTTGGTTTATTACAGAAATAGTCTTTAAAAAATAAAATAAAAAAAAAAAAACACAACATTTAAGAAGAGAATAAAGAAATAAAAAAGGAGGGCAGAAACTGAAGGCCACCCAAATAAATGGGGAGGTGGACTCAGATTTCAGCAGATTTGAAACAGGTTATGAGCGTCAAGTTATTAAACAGATACTGCTATAAGTATTCTGTATCACAATATCTACAGTTCGCCATTACTAGAGGACATACATGATCCCAAACAAATGACCTGGATGAATCCTTTCCCTGCACAAATGTTCACTGAATCCAAGAAGAGAGGAAAACACCCATGTGCATCTATTTTCAGGATCGGGACTCTATTTTCCTTCCAACACACTGATTGGAGGAATGCCTCTCTGTAGAATCTGAGTGTTTAAATACCCCTGAAAGTGAAAATATTTTAATTCAGAGACACATTGTTTTAATTAGCAAAGCGCTGAAGAGCTTGCTGCATGCCTCTTTAGCTGATCCATTCTTTAGCTCTTTGTTCAATTCTCTGGATGTTCAGCCTATGAACATTGTATTTGTGTCCTTATCCTTACTTTAAAAGCTTATTTGTGGTTCATTACGAGCTATTAGGGAGCACGCATCAAGCAGTTGCTTTGGCAGGGATACAGGAATTATTTCACACTCTGGCAGGAAGAATTGTATCCTACTGAACATAAGGTTTCATGGTTGGATCTGCTCCTTCCTCCCTCCTCCTGAGCATGCTTACATGAGGAAAAAACCTCTTTGAAGAATACGGCAAATAGTCGGTCTAAAGGGATCAACTGTAGCTCTAATGTGCAAAGCATTATTCCCTTACCCCACATTTCCAAAAATAACAGCACAAAAATCACTGCAGCACATCAGAAACTCAAGAACTGGAGAGAGGTGTAGGCATTAGGGTGTTTTGAAGTAAAGGCGTTGCCAGCAACCCCTGGGCTAGGGAAAGGGGCTGGATGAAAAACATTGCAAGTAGAATGTTAGGAGGCTTATGTGAGGAGTTTCTAAGTTAGGCATTTGCAGGCAGGATCTCGCATCATAAGGTGTTTCTCAGACTGACAGTGGGCAGAGATGAATGTAAACCAACATGAGCTCTAAGCTAAGCAGAAGCAGTTGTCAGAGCTCCTACATGCTCCTTCATGTCTTCCAAAATAGATAAGTTCCAGAAGACATAAATTTTGTCAGAGAGCTACCATAAAAATCTTATAAGCTTTGGCTCTACTAACTGCAATATTTTGGCTAATATACCCTACTCAGAGTACACATACCTTCCAGATCTTGCTGTATATCCCCAAATGATTTGCTTTCTTGGTTATTCTCCCTGAGGCCCAGGCAGAGGCTGTAGTTTCCCCCTGTGAAGGTGGTATGAGGTGAAAGACTAGCCTGGCAAGGCAGAAAACGCCATGCACCCTTCCAAATAATAAAATCATACAGCAGAAAATAGTAAAAACGTATTAAGTAGTCCTGGTATAAATTCTTGATAGTGAATTTCCTGAGGGCAGGCGCACTGTCACTGCTATATGTAGGTCTGGTGATCAGCCCATGAGAGAACTGATTCTCTGTTGGGATCCTCTAGCAAAGCAATAACTTCTTGAAAGTAACCAGACCATAACACTCCTGCTCCTAGAAAGTGTTCTTCTCAATCCTATTGGCTGAGGAGGAGGCTGAGGGTGGGGAATGCTGTTTGGAACACCCGTTGCAGCACCAGAAATAAGACTGCAGATGTGCAGGGATAAAACCCCCAGTTGGAGCTGCCCTCTGAAAGAGGTTTCTCCTGAAGGAGAAGCTTCCTGGGGCATCCCAGAGCTGGGGACAGGCTAATGCCACCTGGCTTGTCAATGACCTTCTCTGACAGCCAAAAGGGCGAAGAAGGGAGATGGGGTCAAGGTCTTTGCTGCTGGCCAGTGATGTGCTATGATTGTAGAGGTCACATCTTCTGCTGGAGGAGCTGAGCTGCTTGGTAGTGTCAAAACGTTGGCTGTTACTGCAGTAGTGCTTTCTGTGCACTGCTTCCCTGCCTGTGGAGCAGTGGTGGTAGCAGCTGCTACTTCAGAAAACTGCTTTAGCTAGGGGACCTCCACCTGCTATAGCTCAGACAACCGCATAATAATGTAATAAATGCAGGTAATAGTAAGCAACTTTTTAAAGTCCCCAGACCTTGACTGAAATTCACTTAAGCCAGTTCCTGTTAAGTTCAGCCAGATTTGAAGCAGGCACTACAATATCATCTTTAAACCCATAAGAAAGTCATTTCAGCCCTAATGTTGTTATAGACACAACAGAAAAAGGCATTAATGCCTTCAAAAGCTCCCAGGTAATTTACAGATGCTGCAACCAAGGCAAAGAGCCGAGCACTGAGAGACAAATTGGATAACTTGATGCAATACAGGTTTGTATCTGTTAATCCAGCATTCATGAACTGCTGCACTCTGTCAAGGATGACTTCTGTGCAAAACAAGTCTGCTGCACTCCCTTTTTTCTTTGTACTGGAAAATGCTGCAAAATCTACATACAGTTCCCTCCACATGCAGGTGATTTCTGTGACCAATTCAAACTTTGTCTATAATTTGTGGCTACATCTCAAATGTAGAATTAGTTTAAGTTTATCTAATCTTCCCTTTGCACAGCTTCTGGTCATTTTGAGATGCTCTGTTCTGGGAAGTGATGGAAAGGAGGCTTGGTCCCTGTCCTGGTGCATCTTGGCAGCTGGAAAAAGGGGATTTTGAAGGAGGGTAAGTACCTAGCCAGGGTCAGGCACTCCAGAGTATTTTGGAAGGCAAATGTCTAGCTCAAATTAAAAAAAAAAAACAAAACACAAACCAAACATGAAAGAACTTACCAACAGAATAAAAGGAGACTCAAATCTGCTTGAAGAGGTGTGTTTAGATGAAGTCCTGTGTCACACTGGTAATTATACCGACCATGTTCCCATAGTTATTCACTGCCAGGTGAGAAATCCCATGTAAAATGATTGTACTTAAAGTCACATACTTACGTAAGGCAAGGCAACAGTAGCAAATGATTCCTCCTTCTGGTTCAGAAGGCCAAACTACTCTCTCCTGGGGAGAAAAATGTAGATCAAACCCAAGGGACCCAGTGATCCAGATATGTAAACCTAGTCGAGTAAGTAATGATTGGGGATTAAGACCAATTGCTGACTGGAAACAGCTATGCATAGAAAACACGCATAAATATTTTAAATATGTGTGCAGACCTAATAGGATAAAGCCAGAAATTAGATAGTAGGCAAAAGGTGTGGGCTGCAGGTAAATAGGCTTATCAGGAGATTGTCTGCCAAACCACACTGATCCTTGTTTACAGTAAACAGCAACCGCTTAGTATTCAAGTCATTCAATTGGCAAGAAGACCTCTGCTTTCAACCCAGTGGTAGCAGGCACCAGAACTTCCCAAGATGCTGGATGTTTTCTTTCAAATTCTTAATCTTGCCCCCCCGTTGAACAGAGGAAATCTTATATGGTGCGCAGAACCTGCTCTCTCCAAATCAGTAATGTTCTCTAGAAACTGCTGCAGAACATACATGTTGCCTGTGTTAGTAGAAGTGCATAAGAAAGAACGGAAGAAATACGGCCCTCCTTTTCTGCAGATTTCCCCAGAAGAGGCTTAGGCACAGAATTAACCCAGAACATCTCTCAGATAATTTCTTAGATCTGTGGAAATGATCTAGAGAAGTGGGGAAATCCTCTGCAAGTATCTTCAGATGTTTCATTTAGCAACCCTTGAAAGACAAGAGAAGAAAGTCCACTTTGGTACAAGGTATTAGAGTGTGATATTCAGACTCCTTTGAACAGTACATGGCAAAATTGTCTGTGTGGCCTATGTGGATATCAGCTTTTAGTTTTGGCCTTTATTTATCTGCCCAGGCAAGTAGCTGGTTTGTAGGCTCATCTGCTGAGTTTGCACACCAAACAGAAATGCTTATCAGCTGCATACACAACCAATTAAATCTGTGTAGCAGCTCAGTTCCCAAAAGAGCCTGCAAATGATAGGCAGACAGCACTGGAGGAAGTTGTTCATCAGTCTGGTTCTACAGTCATGGCTATCACATGCTCTGCTTCACTGCCATATTTTTCAGCTTCATTCTTCTTTTGTTCTTCGCATGTCTCCATGTTCAGATGCTCACTATTGAAAGCCAATTGTATCCTGGGCTGCATCAAAGGGAGTGTGACCAGCAGACTGGAAGAGGTGATCCTGCCCCTCTACTCTGCTCTCGTGAGACCTCACTTGGAGTATTGTGTGCAGTTCTGGTGTTCTCAACAAAAAAAGGATGTGGAACTGTTGGAACAAGTGCAGAGGAGGTCCATGAGGATGATCAGGGGACTGGAGCACCTCCCATATGAAGATAGGATGAGAGAGTTGGAGCTGTTCAGCCTGGAGAAGAGAAGGCTGCATGGAGACCTCCTAGCAGCCTTCCAGTATCTGAAGGGGGCCTATAGGGATGCAGGGGAGGGACTCTTCATGAGGGACTGTAGTGACAGGACAAGGGGTAATGTGTTCAAACTTAAATAGGGGAAGTTTAGATTGGATCTGAGGAAGAAATTCTTTACTGTAAGGGTGTTGAGGCCCAAAGTCTTCATTCTCACTGTCCCTGCATCTGTATTCCAAGACTTGGGTGGTACAGTCAGAACATTTTCCAGTGAAGACTGAGGCAAAGAAATCATTAAGAACCTCACTCTTCTCCAAATCCATGGTAGCCAGTTCTCCCAATGGTTTCTGAAGAGGGCCCACATTGTCCCTAGGCTTTTATTTGCAATGTACCTATAAAATCCCTTCCTGGTATCCTTAACATCCCTAGCCAAGTTTAATTCTAAGTGGGCCTTAGCTTTCCTAACCTGGTCCTTAGCTTCCTGCACAACATCCTTGTACTCTTCCCAGGCCACCTGTCCTTGCTTCCACCTTTTATAAGTCTCTTTTTTCCTTCAAATTTTCCTCAGCAGCTCCTT